>JAODAL010028244.1:0-53641 GCA_025379985.1 Phyllomedusa bahiana
CGTCGGGTGTGAAAACGGGTTTTACATAGAATCAATTAAATGAATGGGGGCGTTTTGGAAGCATTTGGGCGAGGAAACGCTCAAAAACCTTGTCTAAAACCACAAAAAAATAACCCTGTAAAAAGGGGTTGGCCGTGTTCACAGGCTTTTTCCCCGAGGGTTTTGCGAGCGTATTGAGTAAAAAATCCGCCGGAATAAGGGGGGGAGGGGGCGGGGCCCGGACCCTGGCGGGGGCCCCGCTCCCGGCCCATAGACAATGCATTGTTTACGGGGTCCGCGCTGTAAATAATGTGCATGTCACTTTTCCCCCCGGGGGGATTCGACAAGTGGGGAGGAGCGACGGATTCCACTGTTCTCTATGGAGCATAATTTTTCGTAATGACAGGGAGGGATTGGCGCCGTATGAAGCGAAAAACCCGGGCGGAGTACGGCCCCAAAAACCGGCCAAAATAAAGCCGTGTGAACACGGCTTGGGTTTCGTTACACAGCAAATTTTGGACGCTGACTTTTCAGTGTCCAAATCCGCCACAAACCTCGTCTGAAACGCCCCTTGAAATGGGGGTTTAGTAGGTTGTTTTTGGACAGTGTTCCCCCTTTTTGAAAAAAACCCATTCAAATTAAATAGCCAGGGCAAAAACCCGGGCCCCCAAAAAAAGCTTCTAAAAGCGCCGAGGTTTTTGAAGTTTCCCCTTTGATTCCTATGGGGATTTTCAGCGTGGAAAATGCTTTAAGAATTGACACGACGCTCCTATTTCCGCATCCAAAGAAGTGCGGAAAACGCAAGAAAAAAACCTTGTCGTGTGTGAACTACATGAGTTTTAAAATTTGGGAAATTAATGGAATGAACGGGGGGGTTTTTGGAGGCTTTTTAAAGCGTTTTTGTTGAGGAAAGCTCTAAAAAGCCCCAAAAATCAGTCGTGTGAACATATCCTAACAGAGTTTGGAGGTTGAGTCCCTTTATACCAGGGGTGTCAAACTGTGGCCCTCCAGCTGTTGGGAAACTACAACTCCCATCATGCCCACTGTTATAGAATTATACAATGTTTTTGATGGGATTTTGTAGTTTCCCAACAGCTGGAGGGCCGCAGTTTGACACCTGTGCTTTATACTAACATTAAACATGAACTTGGGATCTCATAGGTGAAACAATTTCTCCACACAAATGGCAATCATTTTCAACTGCACAAGTCTTGTGTTCTGTCACTCTAAGGCTATGTTCACACGGTGTTTTTGGGGGGCGTATTTACGCCCCGAAATTACGCCGTGTGACGGGGGGGGGGCGGGGGGGGGAGCGGGGGACTGAGCAGGGGGCCGGCACTTCGCCGGCCCATTGACGTAAATTTAAACTAGCGGCGGGGTATTTCCCCGCTAGTAATTCACATGTCAATTATCTCCCCGCCGGCGGCTTCGCCGGGCGGGGAGAGGAGACGTAATCCATAGTTTCTCTTATGAGAACTATGGATTACCGTAATGAATGGGACGTTTTCGGCCCGTAATTTGCGCACTTCGGCGCGTAATTACGGACCGAAATACGTCCCAAACTTAGCCGTGTGAACATAGCTAAAGGGTATGTTCACACGGCGTAATTGAGGCGCGCCTTTCGCTGCATATTACGCATTATAAGCGGCAAAATGCACGCCACAATTACAGTAACTAATAGCTCTCATAGAAAACTATGAATTACGCCTCGTCCCGGGCGTACAATACGATCGTATCGTACGCCCGGGGAGAGAAGTGACAATAATAGAATTTGGGGCTGGCGGGGGGGGGGGGAGTTCAGCGTGTACCTCCAAAACACACAGCGTATTGCGGCGTGTACAGTACGCCTCCAATACGCTGTGTGAACATCCCCATACAGTTTGTGTCAACCCATAATAATTTCCTGTAGGATAATAAATATAATCCTCAAATCTCCGGCACCTCTATGGGTACAAACCGTGCACCAACTTATGCTAATTTATTTTTAGGTTGGTGGGAGAATACTATTGTTTTTTTTCAGAGGATCTTTAATTTTTTACTAGTTCATTTTGGGGTAGATATATTGATGATGTCCTCATCCTTTGGGATGGGGGTTCATCAACTTTTTATGAGTTTGTGGAGATGCTTATCACTAATCATATGGATCTCAGCGGTGAATATCTTACCAATAAGAATCAAATCTCCTTCTGGGATTTATGGCTTTCTATGGAGCCTGACAGCAGTGTCCAACCTGAGATATTTAGGAAGTCTACTTCTAAGAATAATCTCTTGCATGAGGACAGTTTCCATCCTGCCCCTTTAAAGAAAGGTATTCTAATAGGCCAACACCTTAGACTAATTTTCACCATGGTCCACAACAGCATTGTGGTTGCCTTCAAAGGGCTATTGGAGGGTGGCTAAGTGACTTGCAAAGGCTGTGCCACCACCTGTAGGTCGTACACCAGCTGTGTCTAATCTCTCAGGAGCCACATAAAAGATTATGGTAGGCCAGATTTGATCCTCGGACCTTGAGTTTGACACCTGTGCCTTACAGCAAGGACAAATTGTTCTAATGATAGAACTTTTGAGGGAGAATGTCAAGACCTTTTTTGGGAATTTCATACAATGGGATACCTGAAGAGGGTTTTACATCAACCCTATGCCAGGGCCAGGAAGACAGGATCTCTTGACTGATAAGAACAACACTATTAAAAGGAACCCTTTATGGTGTATTGGTACTTTTGAGAGCAGTAAAGCCATATCCCCACGGCATGGGTTTTCACCTGGTTTTTCAGCTGGTTTTGAACAGAATGTAAATTATTAGAGCCCTCAGCTAATGAAATGTAAGGAGGAGGAATCCGACTTTCCGACCGGCACTGGAGAAGTTTGTTTACAGAAAACGAAGATAAGGGAGACTATGATAACAAGACAGCTTTGCTAATGACATCCAATTGTAAAGTTACTTGTTTTCACTGTCCCCTTAGGGTGCGTTCCCTCTGCACAGGACAAATACCAGTCGGTTTGCCGGCCGGTATTCGTCCTGTTTTGCGGCCCTCCCCACGGCCACGGGGGGCGGGAGGGGGGTGGGGGTGTCAGTTCTCCGCGATGAGCGGAGAAAAGCCCTCCCCCTTCACATTGAGAAGCACAGATTCCGTCCGAAAACCGGATATAGAGTAGTGACTCTTGCCGTACCTCCCATAAAGTTGTATGGAGTGGTGGCCAAGTATGCGTTTGACTTTCACAGGATCTCCCATAGAGTTGTGTAGAGTGGTGGGCAAGTACGTGCTTGTCTCTCCCTGTATCTCACATAGAGTTGTATGGAGTGGTGGCTGAGAATGCACTTGACTCTCACGGTATCTTCCATAGAGTTGTATAGAGTGGCGACTTTTGCCGTATATTCCATGGAGTTGTAGCCAATCATGCACTTGATTTTGCAGTATCTTTCATAGAGTTGTATGGAGTGGAGACATTTACTGCATCTCCTATAGAGTTGTATGAGGTGGTGACTGAGCATGAGCCACGACTCTCACGGTATCTTCCATAGAGTTGTATGAGATGGTGACTGAGCATGTGATTGACTCTCTCAGTATCTTCCATTTTGTTGTGTGGAGTGATGGCCAAGCATGAGCTTGACTCTTGTGGTATTTCCCGTAGAGTAGGCCGAGCATGCGCTTGATTCCCGCAATATCCCCCATAGAGTTGTATGGAGTAGTGGCTGAGCATGAGCTTGACTCTCTCTGTATCTTCAATAGAGTTGTACGGAGTGGTTACTAAGCATGCACTTGAGTTTCAAGGTAACGCCAACAGAGTTTTATGGATTGATGGCTGAGCATGCGATTGACTCTCATGGTATCTACCATAGAGTTGTGTGGAGTGTTGGTTGAGCATGAGCTTGACTCTTGCAGTATCTTCCACAGAACTGTATTGAGCAGTACGGACTCTTGAGTATGGAGGGACTTTTGATCTGAGGTGGGCCCAGTGGCCATACCCTTCTTCTCCACTGTCCCATGGATGATGGAGAACCTCTTTAAAGCATGAGGCCGATCTGCTTCTATCTTTCCCCTTTTTAGCTACTATTTGTAGCCTGTGGATCTTCATTGACCGGAATATTCAGGATGAGGGACATCTAATCGCGTCTCTGGGGACGCCTCGGAATTCACGGTTATTAGGTTTGACGTTCAGATAATCATTTGAGAATTAGCCAGTGGAGCATGAAAGCGTTAGGACCTGGCGCCGCTCCCGCGCCTCCTGCTCCAGATGGTCATCCTTGTATCGGAGACATTTGAGCCATTTCCAGATTATTTAAAACCCAACATGTTCCACACATTATGCAGATGCGGCACCTGCAGACCAGAACTTGGCATTTCAGTCCCAGCTTAAACTGCTGTTATCAGACCCTCGGCATTCAGGCAAAAATACAATAATAGCATCTGAAAATTAATATTTCCATATTTGTACAGCCGCTCGGCCTGATTTCACACCGCAGATGGCCGGCTGATTTAATTTGTTTGAGCAAAGCCAACCCTGTCTATAGAATGGGAACAACGTTCTAACATCATCTCCTGGTCGTCCATATTAAGGAAATTGTAGCTGAAGGCAAAGACGGTTTTCTATGCAGAATGGAGATTACTACAAGAAATAAAATGCTGCAAAATAGCCAAAAAGGAGCAACATCGTACCGCAGTCAAGTCACTTTATTACGACCAGCAACTAATATCTAGAGTAACTTCCGTGTTTAGCATGGACAGCAGGTAGATGGGCTGGGAGTGACTCAATAAGGTCCTGGTAGGTTGTCACAAGTATGTAGAGCCGACTGCATCCTACAGCTGCTGGAGGGTCCGTAGAGCCAACACCACCATCCAGGGGCTCCCACAGCTGCTGGAGGGTCCGTAGAGCCAATACCACCATCCAGGGGCTCCCACAGCTGCTGGAGGGTCCATAGAGCCAACACCACCATCCAGGGGCTCCCACAGCTGCTGGAGGGTCCGTAGAGCCAACACCATCATCCAGGGGCTCCCACAGCTGCTGGAGGGTCCGTTAGAGCCAATACCACCATCCAGGGGCTCCCACAGCTGCTGGAGGGTCCATAGAGCCAACGCCACCATCCAGGGGCTCCCACAGCTGCTGGAGGGACCCTAGAGCCAACACCACCATCCAGGGGCTCCCACAGCTTCTGTAGCGTCCGTTGAGCCAACCCCACCATCCACGGGCTCCCACAGCTGCTGGAGGGTCCGTAGAGCCAACCCCACCATCCCGGGGCTCCCACCGCTGCTGGCGGGTCCGTAGAGCCAACACAACCATCCCGGTACTCCCACAGCTGCTGGAGGGTCCGTAGAGCCAACACCACCATCCAGTGGCTCCCACAGCTGCTGGAGGGTCCGTAGTGCCAACACCACCATCCAGGGCCCCCCACAGATGCTGGAGGGTCCGAAGAGCCAGCACAACAATCCAGTGCCCCCCACAGGTGATGGGAGGTCCGTGGAGCCAACACCACCATCCAGGGACTCCCACAGTTGCTGGAGGGTACATAGAGCCAACACCACCATCCAGGGACTCCCACAGCTGCTGGAGGGTACATAGAGCCAACACCACCATCCAGGGACTCCCACAGCTGCTGGAGGGTCCGTAGAGCCAACACCACCATCCACGGTCTCCCACAGCTGCTTGAGGGTACAACGAGCCAACACCACCATCCCTGGACTCCCACAGCTGCTGGAGGGTCCTTCGAGCCAACACCACCATCCAGGGCCTCCCACAGCTGCTGGAGGGTCCGTAGAGCCAGCACCACCATTCAGGGACTCCCACCGCTGCTGGAGTGTCCGTAGAGCCAACACCACCACCCAGGGGCTCCAAAAGCTGCTGGAGGTTCTGTAGAGCCAACACCACCATCCATGGTCCCCACACATGCTCAAGTGGGTTCAAGTTTGCAGAATTAAGGGCCAGATCGGATCAAGATCTGGTAAATTTGGACCTAGAACTCTTAAGTCATGTTCCTTATTCCTGGATAGTTTTTGCAGTGTGACCCAGAGGGGTGTTTTCCTACTGAAAGAGGCCATGGTCAATAGGGAATCTGCTGCTATAGGGGGGTGGACTTGATCTGAACAATGTTAGGTATGTGTTATAGTAACATCTACATGATGTCAGGAACCAAGGTTTCCAGCAGAACATTGCCCATCTTATTTCGTCTGCTATCTTGTGTTCTTCCCATAATGCATCCTAGTCCCATTTCTTTCCCAGGCACAGTGGGAAAAATAAGTATCTGATACACTGGCGATTTTGCAAGTCTTCCCACCTAGGAAGAATAGAGAGGTAATTTTTATTGTAGGTTCACTTCAACTGTGAAAGACAGAAGCTAAAAAAAATCCAGATAATCACATTGTATGATTTGTAAATAATTAATTTGCATTTTATTGCATGAAATAAGTATTTGATACAATAGAAAAACAGAACTTAATACTTGGTACAGAAACCTTTGTTTGCAATTACAGAAGTCAGACGTTTCCTGTAGTTCTTGACCAAATTTGCACGCTCTGCAGCAGGGATTTTGGCTTTTCTAGATCTTTTAAGGTTTTGGAACTGTTATTGGGCTACATGGAGTTTCAGCTCGCTCCAAAGGTTTTCAGTTGGGCTCAGGTCTGGATCCAAAAATAAAGAGGATCCATTTATATACGTTTAACATTAACCTCAATTTAAAAAAACAAACCAAGGAATACTCTTTTCTGTCGGAAATCGGTTTTTGTTTTTTTCTCACTGAAACAAAAGTGCCACAGCCCTTGGTATTTTTATTGTAAAAAAATAAATACAATTTTCTGAGAGAACGGAGCACAACTGAACTGATGACTTTAAATGGGCGACCGTTCCTTTCTGTTTTGTTTTTAGTGTCTCAAAACGAAATGTGTGAATCCACCTTAACAGGACTTTTTTTTTCAGTTTGAGTTGATGTTTTTCAGTGCTAGGGCTGACATTTTTGTTGTGACGGATCCACTTCTGTTTCAGGATCTCTCACAGTCGCATGCACAGCAGCTGCAGTGCCCTGTGTGACACCTTTGTATCGTAGCCAGCAGGCACTTATGTTTGCCCACCATAATTCTGTTGCCAGTAAAACACGGCGGAGGCAGGGTGATGGCTTGGGCCTGCATGGCTGCCAGTGGCACTGGGTCACTGGTGCTTATTGATGATGTGACACAGGACAGAAGCAGCCGGATGAATTGTGAGGTATTCAGAGACATACTGTGTGCTCAAATCCAGCCAAATGCAGCCAAACTGATTGGTCGACGTTCCATAATACAGACCCAGAACCCAGAACATAAAGCCAAAGCAACCCAGGAGTTTATTAAAGCAAAGAAGTGGAATATTCTTGAATGGCCGAGTCAGTCACCTGATCTCAACCCAACTGAGCAGCATTTCACTTGTTACAGACTGAACTTCAGACAGAAAGGCCACAAACAGCAACTGAAAATGGCTTAAGTAAAAGCCTGGAAGAGGATTATAGAGGAGGAGACCCAGCGTCTGGTGATGTCCATGAGTTCCAGACTTCAGGCCGTCATTGCCAACAAAGGGTTTTCAACCAAGTATTAGAGATTAACATTTTACTTACAATTATTTAATTTCTCCAATTACTTTTGGTCACTTTAAAAACAGGGCGGCCCATGCTAAGGAGCTGGAACTCCTAAACCCTTCATCCAATTTTAATGTGGATCCCCTCAAATGAAACCCGAAAGTCTGGACTTTATGTCCCTTATATCACTATAACTTGAAAATGTTTCAGTAAACAAGTATAAATATATATGGACCTAACTGTATTGGACTAGAGGGCTCGGGATTCTGTATTGGACTAGAGGGCTCGGGATTCTGTATTGGACTAGAGGGCTCGGGATTCTGTATTGGACTAGAGGGAGGGCTCGGGATTCTACATTGGACTAGAGGGAGGGCTCGGGATTCTGTATTGGACCAGAGGGAGGGCTCGGGATTCTGTATTGGACTAGAAGGAGGGCTCGGGATTCTGTATTGGACTAGAAGGAGGGCTCGGGATTCTGTATTGGACTAGAGGGAGGGCTCGGGATTCTGTATTGGACTAGAGGGAGGGCTCGGGAGTCTGCATTGGACTAGAGGGAGGGCTCGGGAGTCTGCATTGGACTAGAGGGAGGGCTCGGGAGTCTGCATTGGACTAGAGGGAGGGCTCGGGAGTCTGCATTGGACTAGAGGGAGGGCTCGGGATTCTGTATTGGACTAGAGGGAGGGCTCGGGATTCTGTATTGGACTAGAGGGAGGGCTCGGGAGTCTGCATTGGACTAGAGGGAGGGCTCGGGATTCTCCACTGGACTAGAGGTAGGGCTCGGGACTCTGCACTGGACTAGAGGTAGGGCTCGGGACTCTGCACTGGACTAGAGGGACGGCTCGGGACTCTGTACTGGACTAGAGGGACGGCTCGGGACTCTGTACTGGACTAGAGGGACGGCTCGGGAGTCGTATTAGAGGGTCTGGAGTCTGTCTATTTGCTTATGATATTGGTCTCAGGTCTGTACTTAAAGAAGGCAAGTATGGGATCTGTATCTCTTTAGGATGCTGAGCTGCAGTCTATGGAGGAGGCTGGTCTGGGGCCTGTGTTTTAGGGGGCTGGTCTGAGACCCACTTATAGCTGGCTAATTTGAGGTCTGTATTCATTTGGGGAATTGGTTTGGGTGGGTCTGGGGTCTGTATTTTTTAGTGGGGCTAGTCTGGGGTCTGCTTTTCGCTGGCTAATTTGAGGTCTGTATTTAGGGGTATTAGCAAACAAAAACAAGATGTGTGGCTCACCTGATAAGGGCTATGGTCTCTGTTCTGGAGGATCTGCTTGAGTGTGATGATCCCAGGGCGTGCCGCCGGCCAAGCGGTTAGAAAACAACAACAAGATTCTGAAGCGCCTATGCAGCTCCGTGGTGCGGGATGCACAGCAACAAACAGCTTCTTCGCCCGGTAATGATTAAAACTCATATATTTATTTCAACACATATAAAAAGCAGCCATATGTACATATGCCAAAACGCAATGCGCCAGACAGACGCGTTTCAAGCTCAGTGCTCTTGTTCACTGTGGACAATGAACAAGAGCACTGAGCTTGAAACGCGTCTGTCGGGCGCATTGCATTTTGGCATATGTACATATGGCTGCTTTTTATATGTTTGAAATAAATATATGAGTTTTAACTATTACCGGGCGAAGAAGCTGTTGTTGCTGTGCATCCTGCACCACGGAGCTGCATAGGCGCTTCAGAATCTTGTTGTTGTTATTTAGGGGTATTAGTTTGGGGTCTGTATTCATTTGGAGAATTGGTTTGGGGTGTGTATTTATTTGGGGTATTGGTTTGGGGTGTATTTTAGTGGGCTTGATCTGGGATCTGTATTTTTTAGTGGGGCTAGTTTGTGGTCTGCTTTTAGCTTGCTAATTTGGTTTTTTTTATTTAGGGAGCTGGTTTGAGGGGTCTGCATTTATTGGGGCTGTTTTTGGGTCTGTATTTTTAGGGGGCTGTTCTAAGGTCTACTTTAAGCTGGCTAATTTGGGGTCTGTATTTAAGGGGGCTGGTCTGGGTTTTTTTTTTTTTTTTTTGTGGTATGTTAAAAGTAGTCATATGCACTACTTCAAATGCCTTAGGTTGGGTACGTCCTAGTAAATGGGCGGCATATGATGAGTGGACGTCTGCCGTTCTATGCATTGCCTGGTCCATGCTTTACAGAATATTCCTAACATCTCTGTTCTATTAGTAACTGATAAACGCATGAAATACAATACATAATATACATTGGACGCATAGACAGATTCGGACGTCTGACATATCCTCCACAGTAACAACATGTACAATACAATCACAACATCGTAGCTACAACAGAGAAAAAAATCCCAGTTTGTGCTGTTTTGTTTATTCTTCCTATAATAAAAATGAATTTGAACCAAATGCTATGTAGATATAACCGAGAGCAGCATAAGAACAAAAATCATCGTAAAGCTTCAGCAATCAAGAAATACAAACAACAAATAAATTGGGCTCCCTGAGGCACAATTGCCTAGGTGGTCTAGGGGGTTCATGTTGTGGCCTTGTGGTATATGTGGAAGGGTAACGTTACACTATAGAGGAGGCTGTATCCCCCATTTCCTGACAGGGTTACATAGGGGTTTGTTAGCTTTTCTTGTGGTTGCTGTAGTGTTGGGTAGATAATACAATGATGTGTTGATGGGTTATTGGAGAAGGACTGAGTATTGTTACTATACGCTCTATGGAGTAAATTTACCCCTTACCTTATCCCTGTGATAGACCCTCTGTCTCAAGATGACAACTCCTACCTATAGACCCAACAAGAGTATACAGTATAGAGATCACAGAAGAGTGACCACAATGATGGGCAGCCGCTATGTGAGAACTGCTCCCATTCTGGGAGACCTGATCTGTTCTTATTACACGGATAAGCCACCATGTAATAATACAAAATCCGCTTGGCATGCAGCGATCATCTGATCACAACTGTAGCTCCATTTTGAAGGGTTGTCCTCTGAGATGCGGTTTTCGCCCTGGCTATTAAAACCTTGTCAAAAACCTCTTTTGGAGAAGCGCGTTTCAGACAAGATTTTGATGCTGTTTTAGCTGCTGAAAAGTCAGCGTCCAAATAAGCTGTGTGAACATACCCTTATACAAGCTGTATGCAGACTACTTTACTTTACATTGTATGAAAGTGTAATATCCTCAGCACGTTTTCTGTAAGTCTTCACCAGGTTGGCGCACACTGTTGTTGGTATATTGGCCCATTCCTCCATGCAGATCTCCTCTAGAGCAGTGATGTTTTGGGGCTGTCACTGGGCAACACAGACTTTCAACTCCCTCCAAAGGTTTTCTATGGGGTTGAGATCTGGAGACTGGCTAGGCCACTCCAGGACCTTGAAATGCTTCTTACGAAGCCACTCCTTCGTTGCCCTGGCAGTGTGCTTGGGATCATTGTCATGCTGAAAGACCCAGCCATGTTTCATCTTCAATGCCCTTGCTGATGGAAGGAGGTTTGCACTCAAAATCTCACGATACATGGCCCCATTCATTCTTTCATGTACACAGATCAGTCGTCCTGGTCCCTTTGCAGAGAAACAGCCCCAAAGCATGATGTTGCCCCCCCCCCCCCCCCCCCATGCTTCACAGTAGGTCTGGTGTCCTTTGGATGCAGCTCAGCCTTCTCCCTCCTCCAAACACGATGAGTTGTGTTCCTACCAAACAGTTCTACTTTGGTTTCATCCGACCATATGACATTCTCCCAATACTGGATCATCCAAATGCTCTCTAGCAAACTTAACCTGAACTCTGATTGGTTGCTATGAGGTCTGGTTGGTTGCTGTGAGGTCTGATTGGTTGCTATGAGGTCTGGTTGCTGTGAGCTCTGATTGGTTGGTTGCTATGGGCTCTGGTTGCTGTGGGCTCTGGTTGCTATAGGCAACACAGACAGTCTCACTGTTAGACAGTTTTGATAAATGGGTCCCACGGTATTTATATGACGCCTATGATCAATTCTTCTATTTTAGGGCCTGAAGAGTCCACAGGACAGTGTCCATGATCTAAGTCCTGTTGAAAACTTCCAGATTCCAGCAAAGGTAACGCCTCTATCTGCGCCCGTCGTGCTGCAAATCCATAGTTTAATTATTTTACTCCTTCTCCTTTGATGAAAAACTGCACATTAGTGAGGATTTCTGCGATTTCTCCTAACCCTTCTGTCGTATGAAATACAATAATTTGTAACAATACCATCAATGTTAGATAGATGCGGGCCCCACCTCTGGGACACACACTTATCTTAGAACAAGCCCAAAAATGTTCCTGTTCTAAACAGAGAGGTGGTCAGGATTCTTCCATTAAAGGGGTTTTGCCAGGAGGAGCCTTATCTGCTAAGAAGCTAATGTAAACAAATCACGGAGCTGAAAGAGAGACGCACACAGCCAGAGCACAAAGCTGCATAAGGGATCGTGTGACATGTTCACTGAAATAATAAAACTGCAACTTGTGGATTCTGTATACAAAAGACAACACCTTTTCTCCACAGCAGCTTGAAAGCTTCTTCATGTTCTCTGTCATCAGATAAAGCAGGGATCTAATCACACTACAACTAGTTTATTCTGTATATAAAAGAAAACATATTGCTACCCGGTGCCTTGAAAACTTCTGCAGCTCAGTCTCATCAGATAAGAAGCTCTCTCTGCGCAAGCCCCTCCAGCAGCTCTTGTCAGGCCGTATCTAATACAAACTTTGAAGTAACCAAGGGCATGTAAGGCAGCCTGTAGCTCTCTCAGGCTGCAATATTTGTAATCACATATATTTAGAAAAGTGATTAAAAACCCATTTTGGAGGATCCCACGTCAACATTGCATCGTGGCAAAACCCCTTTAAAGTCAATGGGACTTACGAGTTCAGTTAAGCGGCGCTTTAAATGGCGCTGAGCTCCGGTATGGACAATAGCTGTTTATGCAAAATACAGGTCTTTCTAGATCCCGATATAAAGTTGATTACCCTAAATAAAATGTAATCAGTGCAAATTTATAATACAGATTCATATTTCAGTTCCTCAATATTTGTAAGATCAGGAAAAGTAGACCTTTTGGGTTACATTTAGAGGTTAAAAAAATCGTTCCACACCTTGTTCAGAGGTTGATGTTAACTCCGTTTTAGTACAGCAAATATCGTGAAATGGTTGAACGTTTAAAGCAAGCTAAAAACAATGTACAGTCTAGTCAGAAATTTAGACCAACAGGCTTTTTTTCAGCAAAGACATCAGAGCTCCGCTCTGCTAGAGAAAGCAAATTATGGTTTGAAATTGGATGCAAACTATTCCTACAGGTGTCTCAACTTTTGGAGATCACTTTCAAACCCTCTGCTTCTATATAACCAATGCTGGAATAAATGTCATTACAGCGTCTAGGGCAGGATTTGGATAGTTTTGCTCTTTAGGATGGAGCACATAGAATTAAAATCCTTGTGCAGTCCGACTCCCATTTATTTGATAGTCTGCGCTGTAGCTCGCATTGTGAACTGTGGTGCAGATTTTCCGCAGTACAAGTTTGAAATCCAAGGTGTGGAAAAAAGAACAGGCATGCGCACGTTCCCAGATTCCGTTTCGTTAGGAGTAACGCGGTTGACATCAGGGAAGCGTCTCATGGTGTCTCCCTGGTGCCACTGGTATTTAAAGAGCTTTTGGCTGATGCCCCCTATTTGCGGGAGTATCCCGGACGATCCAGGAGAGTTGGCAAGTATGACACTGACCCACACACTTATACATACATACATACATACATACATACATACATACATATTTGCAAACATACACTTCTCAAAAAAGTAAAGGGAACACTAAAATAACACACCCTAGATCTCAATGAATGAAATATTCCAGTTGTAATTCTTTATTCATTACATAGTGGATGCGTTGAGAACAATAAAACATAAAAATGATCAATGGAAATGAAAAGTAATATCCCATGGATCTGGAATATTACTCAAAATCATAGTGGAAAATCAAATTTCTGGCTGATCCAACTTCAGTGGAAATGCCTCAAGACAAGGAAATGAGGCTCAGTAGTGTGTGTGGGCTCCACGTGCCTGTATGACCTCCCTACAATGCCTGGGCATGCTCCTGATGAGGCGGTGGATGTTCTCCTGAGGGATCTCCTCCCAGACCTGGATTAAAGCATCAGTCAGCTCCTGGACATTGTGTTGTGCAACGTGGCGTTGGTGGATGGAACGAGACATGATGTCCTAGATGTGCTTGATTGGATTCAGGTCTGGGGATTGGACAGGCCAGTCCATAGCATCAATGCCTTCATCATGCAGGAACTGCTGACACGCTCCAGCCACATGAGGCCTAGCCTTGTCATGCATCAGAAGGAACCCAGGGCTCATGGCACCTGCATATGGTCTAACAATGGGTCTGAGGATCTCATCCTGGTACCTGATGGCAGTCAGGGTACCTCTAGCAACACATGGGGGGCTGTGTAACCCCCCAAAGAAATGTCTCCCCACACCATTACTGACCCACTGCCAAACCAGTCACGCTGGAGGATGTTGCAGGCAGCAGAACGTTCTCCACGGCGTCTCCAGACTCTGTCACATGTGCTCAGTGTGAACCTGCTCTCATCCGTGAAGAGCACAGGGCACCAATGTCGAATCTGACAATCTTAGTGTTCTCTCTCGCAAATGCCAATCCCCCTGCATGGTGTTGGGCTGTAAGCACAACACTGACTTGTGGACTTCAGGCCCTCATACCCTCCTCATGGAGTCTGTTTCTGATAGTTTGACAGTTTGTGCAGACACATGATATGAGTGGCTGCTGGAGGTCATTTTGCAGGGCTCTGGCACTGCTCCTCCTTGGAGGAGGTAGCATTCCTGCTGCTGGGTTGTTGCCCTCTTTCCACCCCCTCCAGGTCTCCTGGTATCTGCTCCATGCTCTGGACATTGTGCTAGACACAGCTAACCTTCTTACCACAGCTTGCATTGATGTGCCATCCTGGATGAGCTGCACTACCTGAGCAACTGCTTTGGGTTGTGGACACCGCCTCATGCTACCTCTAGGGGTGAGAGCAATGACAAAATGCAAAAGTGACTATAAGAACAGCTAAAAAGGATGAGAACAGAGAAATAGTCTGTGATCACCACCTGCAGAACCACTGCTTTATAGGGGTTGTCTTGCTAATTACCTGTCATTTCTACCTATTGTCTGCTCCATTTGCACAACAGCAGGAGAAATTGATTCACAATCGGTGTTGATTCATAACTTGACGAGTTGATTTCACAGAAGTGTGATTGACTTGGAGTCACATTGTGTTGTTTAAGTGTTATTTTTGGAGCAGTGTACATATACACAAATACATATACATACGTACACATAAGCATACACATAATAGTACATTGATGGTTGCCCAAGAGTTGCTTCTGTCATCTACACACTACTGAGGATCCTCTTTTGACCTCCATTGGGTTATGGGGCCTATGGCTAGGTGTATAATATATACTGGGACTTTATCCGGTGAATGCGGTAAGTGGGCCTTGCAGACGTACTGGGCCTCATTTAGCACAACTGTCTCTCCATTAGGCTAGGTTCATACAGCTGAACTGGACATGAATTTTTCAGCATCCAAATCCGCTTCAAATACTCGCCTGTAAGCCGCCTCATATGTTACAGTTTTCAGACGAGTTATTGATGAGGATTTGTTGAGGTTTTTGAGACACGCAGTTTTCGACATGGTTTTTATCCTAAAATTCAAATTTTACGCAACTACGTTTTTTTGGGGTTTGAATCCCCATCTAAAAGTACATCAGAAGTGCGCCACACTTTGTGCGAGGTGTGTTAGACGCTGTTTTGAAGCTCTCCATTGAATCCTATGGGCATTTTAGTCGCCAAAAACACCTCAAGAATTGACGTCGCTTAATTTTCAGTGCTGGAAATAAGCGAGTAAAAAAGCACATTGACGATGCAGTTTTACATAGGAATGAACTGGAGACAAATCATAGTCACTTTGGGGAAGGAATCCAGCGACCAATCGGAGCCTGGAGCCACCAATCGGAGCCCAGAGCCACCAATCGGAGCCCAGAGCCACCAATCGGAGCCCAGAGCCACCAATCGGAGCCCAGAGCCACCAATCGGAGCCCACAGCCACCAATCGGAGCCACCAATCAGAGCCCAGAGCCACCAATCGGAGCCCACAGCCACCAATCAGAGCCACCAATCGGAGCCACCAATCAGAGCCCCGAGCCACCAATCAGAGCTCATATTAGCCAATCAGAGTCCATAGCAACCAATCAGAGCTTGGCTTTTATTTCTTATACTGCTGTGGGAAAATGAAAGCTGAGTTCTAATTGGTTGCTATGGGCTCAGACTGGTTGCTATGGGCAACACAGACAGTCTTGCTGCTAGACAGGTTTTATACATAAGGCCCTCTGTCTATGCAGCTGTGAGCAGAGATATGTGGCGGTATAGAATCACCGCCACATATGGAGACAAGAGTCAGAAGAGTCCATAAGAAATAGCGAGGTCATAGTCATGATGCCTCCTGATGTATTTGCTGTTCCACACTGTGCGGCAAAGTTGTGCAAATAGAGGGAGGGGGCGATGGAAATCCTGGGCGGCGGATGGAACAAGTTGTGCTATAAGGGTTAATGGCGCCGGAGGTTTTCGTTCCGTCCTTCCAGCGCGAGGTCCGTGGTGACTTTCTTGTTTTTTCCTCTGGCCACATGAAAGCATTGCCGTCTTTTTTTTTTTTGTCGGGCTCATAAGTCTTTGAGAGTAAATTGTGTTTCCTGGCTTTAGTCTTAGCAGGCGGCGATAATTAGTATTTGTCACCCGGATGGCATCATTAGATATGCAGCGGCGCTCTGCGGCTCGGTGCCGCCATGCCTGCAGTAAATAAAGGGATTGCGGCGACGTTAATTAATTTGACAAAGCCTGTCTTGCTTTTCTTTTTTTTTTTTTTCTCGCCCTTAATAGGAATGTGATTACTTCGGAGGCCGGTATCAGCGCGCCGCAAACATTAGCCTTATGAAAATGCCGCGCTCTGGGATTTTGGCTCCTTTGTATAACAATACGTCGCTGAATTTATTATTTTTTAAAGCGACTGCAAAATTATTTTCATGTCTTTTGCTTTTTACATTAATTTTGCATGAAGCTGTAAACTTGTTTTCCACTTCGTTTGCTGATGCTCTTTATTTTTTGGCTTCTTTGCTCTTCTCCCCTTGGCCTCAGGGAACTTGTTAAAGGTCTTGTTCAGGACTAGAAAACATGGCAGTGCCGTCGGCACCTAACTGATTAACTTTGTCCAGAGTTAGAAGAAAAATCTGATTTCTTCTAGAACAGCGCCGCACCTGCCCATTGGTTGTGTCTGGTATTGCAGCTTATGGGGTAAATAGGATGTAGTGTTGACGTAGGATCCTCCAAAATGGGTATTTCATCACTTTTCTAAATATGTGAGAGCTACAGCTTTCTTTACAAGCCCTTAGTTACTTAAAAGTTTGCATTAGACATGACCAGGAGAGCTGACAGGCCGCGCTTGCGTTGTTTGCACTTCTTATCTGATGACAGGGAACATGAATGAGCTTCAAAGGGACTGTGGAGAAAGTGCAGTGTATGAGGCTTTAGGCTGTATAGACAATCCACTGTTTGTAATTTTATTATTTGAGTGAACATTGCAGACACTCCCTTATTTCTCCCTCTGTGCTCCTCACTGCTCAGCCTCTCCCCTCTGCAGCGTTCATGATTTGTTTATATTTTCTCCTGAGCCAGATAAGAGGAAAGCAACTCACTTCGTGGCAAAACCCCTTTAATGGCTATGGGTACATATAGATAATGGCTAAAAAATAACTTTTATTTATGTAATTAAAGTTAAAGGGGTTTTGCCACGATGTAATGTTGACGTGGGATCCTCCAAAATGGGTATTTAATCACTTTTCTAAATATATGTGATTACAAAAAGTGAGGCCTCTGAGAGCTACAGCATTGCTCAGTCCCCCTTAGTTTCCTGAAACTTTACATTAGACACGACCAGGACACTGACAGGAGCTGATCTGGCCGCGCTTGCGTGGTTGCACTTCTTATCTGATGACAGGGAACATGAATGAGCTTTCAAGTGCAGTGTATGAGCTGTCCGCTGTATAGACAATCCACTGGTTGTAATATTATTTGAGTAAACATTGCAGACGCTCCCTTCTTCCTTGCTCTCTGCTCACCCCTGCAGCGTTCATGATTTGTTTATCTTTTCTCCTGGGCAGATAAGAGGAAAAGAACTCACTTCGTGGCAAAACCCCCTTTAAGAGACCAATTAAGGGCTCATATGATGCCTACTACACAAACAAATAAACCTAGAAAGTAACTATATCAATAAGCGGAGCACCTGCCCCAAAAGGGGCGGCCCCGCACTTCAACCCCCTAACCAAAAATACACTACAGAGTGCTACTGATTAATACCAATAAAAACCCATAAACCAATAACACACGACGAACACACTACTATGTGAACAAAGAATATGTAAATATGTATACAGTCACTGGGCAAACATCAGAATGTGTATATTACTAAAAAAGATTTCCTATATACTACCACAAGGCAATCCCTAAGGTCTGCAATGATATTTGGAAGTATCTAGTATCATTGCAGACCTTAGGGATTGCCTTGTGGTAGTATATAGGAAATCTTTTTTAGTAATATACATTCTGATGTTTGCCCAGTGACTGTATACATATTTACATATTCTTTGTTCACATAGTAGTGTGTTCGTCGTGTGTTATTGGTTTATGGGTTTTTATTGGTATTAATCAGTAGCACTCTGTAGTGTATTTTTGGTTAGGGGGTTGAAGTGCGGGGCCGCCCCTTTTGGGGCAGGTGCTCCGCTTATTGATATAGTTACTTTCTAGGTTTATTTGTTTGTGTAGTAGGCATCATATGAGCCCTTAATTGGTCACTTCATTTTAATTGCATTAATAAAAGTTATTTTTTAGCCATTATCTATCTGTACCCATATGCATTAATATATAGTGCTCAGTAGTTTATGTTATGATTCTTGTGCTATATGCCGGACATTATATCTATAGGGGTCTCCTACGTTAATCATCAGGAGTTTATTAGTTTTTTTATAAATAGGAAAAAAGCCAAAGAAACAGCATTCTAGTCTTCGGTTTTTTTTAAATACTATTTAGCTTTACGGTTTTAATACTTTTATGGCTATTCCAAATTTACATAATACATTTTGATTTATTATTTTTGCATCAGAAATATTCTGAGAGTCTGGGGAATTTTGTGTGTGTGGAGGGGTATTCATAGAGCCAACACCGCCATCCGTGGGGCCCCCACCAACACGCTCAATTGGGTTCAAGTCTGGGAAATTCGTGGCTGGGGTTGTACTTGGAAGTCTTGGTCCTGCTCTTCCAACCAATGTCGGACATTTCTAGCCATTTGACGTATCCCGTTGTCTTGCTGGAAGATATCTTTCTCCACAGGGAAGACAATCGGCATGTAGATCACATACACCCATACAAGAAAGCATTCATATCCGAACCTGTTAAGATATCCTTCCACATGGATGAGTGGCCCGAGAATGCCACCGACACATTCCCCAGACTATAGCGCTGCCACCAACAGCTTGTGTTCTTCCAGCAGTGGTTGCTGGGTGTTTGTTCTGATGTTTCTCATCTGACATGCCAACATCTAAAGCAGAAAAGTGACTCATCAGAGATGACAACCCTTTTTCAATCAGTGGAGGTCCAAAGCCAATACTGCTGTGAAAATTGAAGCCTTTACTGCTGATACAACTTGGTTAGCAGAGGTGCAGTGACATCCGTTTACTCCGGGGCCCCATACACAGTAGGGTTAGCAGAGGTGCAGTGACATACATCTGCTCCCGAGCCCCATACACAGTAGGGTTAGCAGAGGTTCAGTGACATCCATCTGCATCGGCGCCTCATACACACGAGGGTTAGCAGAGGTGCAGTGACATCCATCTGCACCGGGGCCCCATACACAGTAGGGTTAGCAGAGGTGCAGTGACATCAGTCTGCTCCGGGGCACCATACACAGTAGGGTTAGCAGAAATGCAGTGACATCCGTCTGCTTCGAGGCCCCATACACAGTAGGGTTAGCAGAGGTGCAGTGACATCCGTCTGCTCCGGGGCCCCATACACAGTAGGGTTAGCAGAGGTGCAGTGACATTCATCTGCTCCAGGGCCCCATACACAGTAGGGTTAGCAGAGGTGCAGTGACATCCGTCTGCTCTGGGGCCCCATACACAGTAGGGTTAGCAGAGGTGCAGTGATATCCGTCTACTCTGGGGCCCCATACACAGTGGGGTTAGCAGAGGTGCAGTGACATCCGTCTTCTCCGGGGCCCCATACACAGTAGGGTTAGCAGAGATGCAGTGACATCTGTCTTCTCCATTGCTCCATACACAGGAGGGTTAGCAGAGGTGCAGTGACATCTGTCTTCTCCGGGGCCCCATACACAGTAGGGTTAGCAGAGGTGCAGTGACATCTGTCTTCTCCGGGGCCCCATACACAGTAGGATTAGCAGAGGTACGGTGACATCCGTCTGTTCCGGGGTCCCATACACAGTAGGGTTAGCAGAGGTGCGGTCACATCTGTCTGCAGCAGGGCCCCATACACAGTAGGGTTAGCAGAGGTGCAGTGACATCTGTCTGCTCCGGGGCCCAATACACAGTACGGTTTGAAGAGGTGAAGTCACATCTGTCTTCTCCGTTGCTCCATACACAGTAGGGTTAGCAGAGGTGCAGTGACATCAGTCTTCTCCGGGGCCCCATACACAGTAGGGTTAGCAGAGGTGCAGTGACATCTGTCTTCTCCGTGTCCCCATACACAGTAGGATTAGCAGAGGTACGGTGACATCCGTCTGTTCCGGGGTCCCATACACAGTAGGGTTAGCAGAGGTGCGGTCACATCTGTCTGCTGCAGGGCCCCATACACAGTAGGGTTAGCAGAGGTGCAGTGACATCTGTCTTCTCCGGGGCCCCATACACAGTAGGGTTGGCAGAGGTGCAGTGACATCTGTCTGCTCTGGACCCCATACACAGTAGGGTTAGCAGAGGTGCAGTGACATCCGTCTGCTCTGGGCAGGGCTGTGGAGTCGGAGTCCTGGAGTTGAAGCCTATTTTAAAGGAGTCGGAGTCGTCATAAAAGGGTCCGACTCCCAAAATATATAATAAGTTGGTCCAGTTAGTTCGATGAAAGAGCAAGATGAATTGGGTCCGGCCAATGCTACTGCTCCCATATCTTCAGCCTCATCACATGAGGAGTGTAATTGATGACATGGAGCAGGCAAAGCGCTGCCCCAAGGGAAAAGATTCTGCTCTCAGGGCAAACAGATTTCAGCAAAATTTTTCACCTGCTTTCAAAGAAGTAGAAGAGTTCAACCTTTCATCAAAACTGACTGTGGCTGAGGCAATCCCTTTATACCCATACATTGTTAGAGATGTTGCCCCTGTGGTCACCGCTTTCCCCCAACCCAAGTTAGTGTAGAGAGGCCATTCTCTAGCCTGGAAATAATGAGATCAGATGTGAGTTCATACTATTTCTCAGAACAAATTCAGAGACTCCACAAATGTTCCTCCAGTGTTTTGCATATTTACAATTTTTTTGTGTTCTAAAGTCATGTCCAATAAATATATTTTACACTGACGAGCAAAATGGTAACAATGGTTTGAATTTGTGACTTTCAGGCTCCATATCTCTCCATCCACTACAGCTATGTTCATGAGGCTACTGTAATTTTATATACAGTCATCTTACATCTTATACATAAATGTGACTTGCAAATATTTAGCATCTGCTTAGTTCTCAGATTCTTTCCTGTAACTGCATTGTTACTGTTTTGCTACTAAAAATCACAATGTTCAGGTTTATTATTTTGTTAGTATTTGGGAACTCCACCTTTGGTTTTCAGCTCTACCTGGATCCTTCTGGGCTCTGGATCAGATTCAAGCATGTCTTGACCAAAATCTGTTCCCAGGTCTCTTCTACACATACCCAATGTTGGAGCAGACTGGACTTGGATACAAATACAGCTTTATCTTCAGCTCTACCCACAAGTGATCAAAAGATCAAAACATTGTTACCCTTTTGCTTGTCAGTGTCTATTCTACCTAAATAGCCTGATTATGGTATCATAAGGTGATAAACAGCCTGATGGGACCATTTTACTACAGTAAAGTTATCACTTAAACATGCGCCGTGTATGAGGGAGTCAGGAGTCAGAGGTTTGGGAAATTGAGGAGTCGGGGCTTTGGCTTGCCGACTCCACAGCCCTGGCTTTGGGGCCCCATACACAGTAGGGTTAGCAGAGGTTCAGTGACATCCGTCTGCTCCGGGGCCCCATACACAGTAGGGTTAGCAGAGGTTCAGTGACATCCGTCTGCTCCGGGCCCCATACACAGTAGGGTTAGCAGAGGTGCAGTGACATCCGTCTGCTCCGGGGCGCCATACACAGTAGGGTTAGCAGAGGTGCAGTGACATCTGTCTGCTCCAGGCCCCATATACAGTAGGGTTAGCAGAGGTGCAGTGACATCTGTCTGCTCCAGGCCCCATATACAGTAGGGTTAGCAGAGGTGCAGTGACATCTGTCTGCTCCAGGCCCCATATACAGTAGGGTTAGCAGGGTGCAGTGATATCTGTCTGCTCCAGGCCCCATATACAGTAGGGTTAGCAGAGGTGCAGTGACATCCGTCTGCTCCAGGCCCCATACACAGTAGGGTTAGCAGAGGTGCAGTGACATCTGTCTGCTCCAGGCCCCATATACAGTAGGGTTAGCATAGGAGCAGTGACATCTGTCTGCTCCGGGGCCCTTATTCACAATGTCTCCATTTCTCCACTCACCGTACACTTTCACCACAGCAGCCGCCAACAGCTCACAAACTGCACAGTTGTAAAAATCCCGCCTCCTCCCCCCCCCCCACCCGGCCTACAAGCCAATAATCATCCCTTTTGCAACTCTGATAAATTGCCCATTTTACCTATAACAGCCGATCACACACCTTATAAACCCACCAAGCCAGCGTACCACACAGGAATTCCTTGATGAGCTGTGCGCTGCCAACATTAAAGTAGGAAGTGGTCAGGATTATATCATTCAATGTTTTTTAATCTGTTGTGTGAGGGTCTGTGTGTTTTCTGCCCTGAGCTGTGTTTTTTTTTTTTATTGATATAATTTTCGGGTACTTTTGACTGTTTTTTATGAACTTAAAATACTTAGAATCCAAACTGAACAAAATGACCGTCCCTGGCTGGTAACGTCCGATCCTGGAGCCGGTCCATTCCCATCTTCTTTAATAATAAAGAACTTTTTAGGATTTTTCTGACTAGATCCCCTTTTGGACAATAGGGGGCAGGCTCGCATCGTTCCTCACTGTATTTATAAGCTCAGAATGTCTTTTATCACAGGATTCTCATAGCTGATATAAGAAACATTTGTGTGCTACTTGAGGTCGGCGTTGACCTGCTGGAGTGTGACATCAGGTGACGAGACTCCGGGCTGTTTCCTATACTAAAAATTTGTATTTCTGGTTGTCACCGTGCTCTGGTGTTACGGAGACCTGAATTTTTCTACGAGTTCCGATGTATTTTATTGCCATTTTTGTGGAGAATATCAGGTTTTATTTTATTGTAGATTTTATTTTGCATTATTCATTTTCAATTTGAAGCAGATGCACAAAGGAATAACTCAAATCAACTCAATGGAGAACTGTAGGACAAATGCCTTGTCTTCTGATCTTTTAGCTCTAGTCGGTTCCAGAAGTATTTGGTCAGTGATTCATTTCCATCATTTGCCTCTGTACACCTCCAAAACTGGGCTTGGATTGGCCCAAAGGGGAACAGGGGCAACCTTCTGTTTGCTCCTGGGCATGGTGGCTTTCTGGGCAAGGCAGGCCCGGGGCTGCTTTTCAGGGAGAAGGGCAGAGAAAAAAGGTAGAAAACAAGAGGCAGAATGAAAGAGCAATGTGCAATAAGTACAGTAGCTGTAGGTCAACCCCCCAGAATGGACTTCACTGGTCAAGTCCAGGGCTGGGAGGGCTCTGGGGCCCAATTGCTGATTTGCGGGTTGATCTACTTAGGTCCCTTGACCGCTGGAGTGAATTATTTTTCCGGGGGCATCGGGGTGGAGGAGTGGCTAGGTCCCATGTTTTTGAGGTTGTGGATGTGTCAAAGACCAGGGCTGTTGGGGGCCTCTGGGACCTTATTGGATGAGTTTATGGATGTGTCACGGTCCAGCCTGGTAGGGTGTCTGGGATCTTAGTAGATGAGTTTATGGATGTGTAATAGTCCAGGGGGAGGGTGCTGGGACTTTGTAAAAAATTTTAGTGGGAAAACCAGGGCGGTAGGGGGGTCGGATCTTAGTAAGAGTTTTATGTGTGTAAAAAGTCAGGGCCCGGTAGGTTCCTGGATCTTAGTAGATATTTATGGATTGTAATGGTCCCCAGGGCGGTAGGGTTTTCTTGGGCCCAGTTGCTCATTTCGGATGTATCTACTTGAGGCAACGTTGCCGCTGGTCATTACTTCTTCGGGCATCAGGGGGTGGTAGGGATCTAGGTCCCAGGGTTTTTATTTTTGGGTGTGTAATGTCCAGGGGCCCCCGTTGGGGGGGGTTCGGACCTTATTGGAGAGTTTAGGTTGTAATGGGCCAGCTGGTAGGGGCCCTCTAAAGTTTAGGGTGTATTTAATGGGGGAAAAAACTCCGACTGCTTTCACGTATTAAATAAGTCTGCAGATAAAACCTGTTTATCTGGATTTTCTTATTTATTTCAGTACAATGCTCGTTATGCCTAAAAAATATTGCAGACAACCTGCGCTTAAAAAAATCCAAAAAGAAATCTTTTTTTGGAACTGTAGATATGGGCATCATAAACCAATTTAAAAAAAGGGTTTCGTGTAAACGCCAACCCTTTTTCCCGGGTTTTTTTCCAGGGGACATGCTAATACTCATCCTTGGGCTTTTTTACCATTTTTTGGGTCTCCTTACCTCTACTTTATTACAGGATCGCAGCAGCGGTTGTATGATTAAAGTTCTGGGGTTTTTTGAATTTTCACGGGCCATTCTGGGAGCGTCCCCTTGGGCCCAAAATTACTGATTTATGGATGTGTCACTGTCCGGTTCTGGTGGGGACATCTTGGACCCAAGTTGCTGAATTTATGGATGTGTCACAGTCCATTTTTTGGGGGGATTTTTGCCCCAATTGCTGAATTTATGGGTTGCCCCCGGGGCCCAGTTCGGTGGGACGTCTTGGGCTGAATTAATGGATGTGTCATGGTCTACTCTTTCCTTGATCACATTTTGGTATCCAAGAACCAGCAGAACATCTGCAAACAGAAGTAGCTATGGTCAGAGGTCAAAGCTTGAGATGAGGGACAGAAGAGTGGTTTGTCGAAGTCATGCCACGAAGCACAACACTACGACCCCTCAAATTGCGTTCTATTCCCTTTAAACTCATTTGACTCTTATAAATTGACAAGCTGTAGAGTCACATCTTAAAATGTAAAATACGTGTAACATTCAAGAGCAGAAACACCTGTGGAAACCGCTTAAAAACATTTTAAAAAAAACAACAACTTTGTACCAGAATGATTGGAAGAGAGCAGTGTGATGAGGGAAAGAACGGGCATTTGATCCACAGCTTGCCCCTTCAGGTATGTTGGAGGCAGTGTAGGACACGGGCATGTATAGCGCTAGTGGAACTGGACACTGGTGGTTACTGATGATGATTGCAGACAGATGGAGGTGAATGGATTCTGAAGCATTTAGGTTGAGACTTTCTTCTCCGTTTGCTGCAAACATGGTAAGACAGCACCTGTCCTATAGATGGACGCTGACCCGAGACTTCCCACAGAAGTAACTGAAGAGCGTCTTAACGCAAAGAAATGGGATAATCTTCTATGGCCAAGTCCTACATCTGACCTCAACCTGATTGAACAAGAAGACCAAAGTGAAGGGAGAAGGAGCCACCAACAAGCAGTGACTGAACGTAGCCGCAGTAAAGACCGCGCAGAGTATCTCAAGGAGGAAGATCGGCCTCTGGCGATGTCCATTTAATACACTGATCTTTATACTTGCATGTAATTCTGGGCCCAGCTGTAGCTTCCTTGAGATACGCGTTCATGATGGACTGGAGGGCTTGTTTGGCCATGAATTTACTAGGTCAGGTATCCTCAAACTGCGGCCCTCCAGCTGTTGGGAAACTACAACTCCCATCATTCCCACTGTTATAGATTATATAAATGCATGATGGGAGTTGTAGTTTCCCAGCAGCTGGAGGGCTGCAGTTTGAGGATGCCTGTACTAGGTAGTTTGACAATCTGTACGCTTCAGTCCTGTGTATTGGAAGGGGAGCGTCATGATTGATCCATTGCCTGAAAAATTTAATTTCCCTGGATGTAAAGAATTGGTTTTCTCCAGATGTTTGTCATGAATTAAAAAAAAAAAAAAAAAAGAATAAATTGAAATGAATAGGGAATTAAGCAACACATATGTGACGGTATGCAGCAGCTGTTATCGTATTGCATATTATTGCATTATTTACCTGCTTGACACTCCGAGGGTCTTTTTTTTAGCTATATGATGAGGGATAAAATTTACCAAGAAATAAAAGACTCTTCTTAGATCCTTTTGCATGGTAACTGGCAGGCTCAGACTGGGAAACCCCTTTCCCCCCCTCACTCGGTGGCCCTCTGTGCATGATGGGCCCTTGGGTATAGCGGGTCTGGAGCTTTTTTTCAGGGTGTAATAGCAAAAGGTAGAATGCAAGAGTCATGTGCAGTATTTGCAGTTATGTACAATAGCTTTATGTTGGGCCCCAGAAATCCACCCCTTCCATCCCCAATGGGCCACAGGGATTTATTGAATGCTAGTGCAAAGAAATACAAGGGCAACTAAATTCTTAAGGGGGTGTTCTTAGCATGCCGTTTCTGTATGCACAGCCAGCTTCCGGCTCCCACTTCCTGTTCGTGCTATGGGTGGTTCCCACTTCCTGTGTAGTTTCAAGCTCTTCCTGTTTAGGCTGTGGGTGGGTTTATAACTTCACATTCCCACTTCCTGTTCGGGCTATGGGTGGTTCTACAGATTCAAGCTCCCACTTCCTGTGCAGCTTCAAGCTCTTGCTTCCTGTTCAGGCTGTGGGTGGGTTTACAGCTTCACTCTCCCATTTCCTGTTCGGGCTTTGGGTGGTTCTACAGATTCAAGCTCCCACTTCCTGTGCAGCTTCAAGCTCTTGCTTCCTGTTCAGGCTGTGGGTGGGTTTACAGCTTCACGCTCCCATTTCCTGTTTGGGCTTTGGGTGGTTCTACAGATTCAAGCTCCCACTTCCTGTGCAGCTTCAAGCTCTTGCTTCCTGTTCAGGCTGTGGGTGGGTTTACAGCTTCACGCTCGCACTTTCTGTTCGGGCTATGGGTGGTTCTACAGATACAAGCTCCCACTTCCTGTGCAGCTTCAAGCTCTTGCTTCCTGTTCAGGCTGTGGGTGGGTTTACAGCTTCAGGCTCCCACTTTCTGTTCAGGCTATGGTTGATACTACAGCAGTTACTGACATTTTAGCTCTGCTATTCCAAGCTGAGGCTGTTAGAGGGACATTGGTGATGGAGGGGTTTAGCGGTGAGGCAGAAGTCTACATGCTCTTAAGGGTTAAAGTTTGTCAGTAAAAGAAAACCCAGCTCCTGTGCTGCTGATAAGACAAAGTAGGGAGTCTTGTCACCATCCTGACCAGAGCCGCTAGACCAGAGCGAGGTGGTCAGTAACCTAGGGAAGCTTGTGTACACAAGCAGGAGATAAGAACTGCTCTAACTAAAAGGAAACAAAATCGGAACAGCAGTGTATTTGGTGATAGTCCTTTATTTACCTTTGCCTACCTGTTAAAAGTTAATCATTGTAGTGAGAATACCCCTTTAACCAACTATATATATTACATTGCTGTGTGGATTGCAGTGGGATTAATAGTATAGGGTCTTCTAAGCCCTCGTTCTGTAGGGAAATCAGTCAGTGTTACTTACTGAAATAATATTTTACAATCCTGCAAATGGCAGTGTATCAAATAATTTTTTCCAATGTTGGCCTCTTTGTGCGTTCATCTCCAGACATAGACCTAAGCACTGAGGGAGGGAAGCGCTATGTAAGATATTTGCCGGCTGCCGCTTCCGACAGTGAGTTGTTATTGAATGCTGTGTGGTGCCCTTTAAATGTTAAGTATGGCATACCTCCCAACTTTTAGAGATTGCTAAGAGGGACACGTCAGGCTACGCCTCTAACCACGCCCAAACACATGACATCACACCAAGACACGCCTCTAGCCACACCCAAACACATCATCACACCAAGACACGCCAATAACCACACCGAAACACGTCATCACACCAAGATACACCTCTAACCACACCCAAACATATGACATCACACCAAGACACGCCTCTAACCACACCCAAACACATGACATCACACCAAGACACACCTCTAACCACACCCAAACACATGACATCACACCAAGACACGCCTCTAACCACACCCAAACACATCCATGCCAACTTCTTAGATGGCCATAAAGGGACACATTTTCAGGATCACATTGTATCCAATAATTAAATATTAAGTGAATTGTTATGTAATATACAGCGAGGAAGCAATCAGATACTTTTTACAGCAAGATCGTCAGTTTATTGACACAAATCTATTTCCCAAATAAAAAAGAGGGACATTTCTAGAGCTAAGAGGGACAGGGGGACTTAGTAATGTAATTACATATTCAATATATCTAATACATTATAATCTGTGTCAGTCTGACACAGGCAGTGATCAGGACAGCACACAGTCTGTCCTGGTCACTGGCTTGTTACACAGACAGCCCTGGGGCTCTTCTAGGTCCCCAGAGCTGACTGTGCAGCCGTACCCCGGGCTCTGTCGCGTCACCGTGTGTTCCGATCACCTGACAGAGCAGGGAAACCCTTTGATTGCGCTGCAGTGACGATCCGCCGCAATCAAAGGCTTAAAGCATCGGCGAGCAGAGGTTCCCCCGCTCCCCGGTGCTTGCAGGAGCTGCGCTGGGATCAGGGCTGTGTAGTACAGCCCCGACACCAGCGCTGCTGCGACGCCCGGGCGCCACAAACACCGTTGTCTGCAGCGACACCAAAAGACCTCGCTGTAGATGAGCGAGCTGCACCAGCCGACGTCAAAAGTCGATGGGCGGTCGTTAAGGGGTTAATACTGGAAATCTCCTACCAAAGTGCTGCGCCTCATCCAACGTGTCTTATCGGTAAGTTGACTGGTTTATCAGGGAGTTTGAGTTGAACTTTTTGTAACACCCATTGACTTCAATGGAGACCTCTTCGTAGAGGCACCGCCAACTCTCCGGGGACTTGTACAAACAAAGCCTGAGGAGACGGAGTGAGTGCAAAATTGCTTGTGACTTGAGAAAACCTCATTAAAGGGACTGTCTAGCTGTTTTCCTCTTCACTACTTCTTCAGGCTCCTGCTTTCTCTGCAGGCTGTGGGCGCATCTACAGCACTGACTGACATTTCAGCTCTGCTAGCTCCTATTCCTAGCAGATACAGTTACACAATCATTATTGATGGAAGAGTGGTAAAAAACAGTGACGCTGTCCCAGCAGGATGTCTGGCTATAAAAGTGAGCTGCCAGAGCTATATTTGTCATGAGAAGAAGCTTCTAATGTGAGAAAAAACTTGCATGCTGCCACGACACACTGTTAGCCGCTGCTGAGTGACTCTGTCATCTTTCATGTAATTCCACACAAATGTGCTCTGCAGACCTGACAGGATGGCACAAAGCTGCTCCCAAGTCAGGAACTCTAAAAGTTAAAGTTTTTCTCTGTAGAAACATAAGATCAGAGACTGAGAAGATACATTAGGAAGTGACGTCACCAGTGGACACTGCTAGAGCAGAGAGAGGTGATTGGTAACTTGGAAACCTTCTCTACACAAGAAAACAATAAGATCTGCTCTAGCTCTGAAAGGAAGCAAAATCAGAACAGCAGTGTATTTGGTAATAGTCCTCATTTAACTTTTCCTACATGTATAAATCGAATCATTGTGGTGAGAAAACACCTTTAAAGCCTCGCCTTCGCACTTAGCCTCTTATGGATGTGACTTTTTTTTTTTTAAGTCTTCAGAATGCAGCACTTCTTTTTGTGTAACTATATTCAAAGAGCCATAACTTTATTTTTGTCTTGACGTTTGAAAATGTGTCTCTTGTGAAATGAGTTGTAGCCTTTCCTTTGAAGTAAATAAAGATTATTGAGTAATGTTCCCTGTATCATTCCTGAAAAGGTTTTGCATTGTGGCAGAAGTGTTATCCTGCTGAACGAGGCCACCGCCATTAGGGAATCCAGCTGCCATAAAGTGGTAGACTTGGTGTATATATGTTTTTCTAAAGTAGTCAGTGTACAGCTTGTATAACGGTGTACATTTGGTGTGCCCTCAAAATAGAGTAACTCATCAGTTTAGACATTGATGGCTGTGTGTTGACACAAAAAAGTGAGTGCACCCCTAAGTGAAAATGGATGAATTGTGCCCTATTTGCCATTTTCCCTACACAGTGCCATGTGACACATCAGTATTACAAGGTATCAGGAGTGAGTGGGGAGCAGGTATGTTACATTTGGTGTTATTGCTCTCACACTCACTCCTACTGCTCACTGAAAGTTCAACATGGTACCTCATGGCAAAGAACTGTCTGAGGATCTGAGAACAAGAATTTAGTTCAACATAAAGATGGCCTAGGCTATAAGAAGACACCCTGAAACTGAGCTGTAGTATGGTGCCAAAGACCATACAGTGGTTTAGCAAGACAAGTTCTAGTCAGAACTCGGTCAACTAAAGAAGTTGAGTGCACATGTTCAGCGTCCTATCCAGAGATTGTTTTTTCAAGATAGTGTCAAGCTTTTGTGTCGGCAACCAGGTGAGGAGTACAAAGACAAGTGTGTCTGCCTACAGTCAAGCATGGTAGTGGGAGTGTCAGGGGTTGACGCTGCATGAGTGCTGCCGGCTGTGAGAGCTACAGTTCATAGAGGGAGCCATGAATGTCAACATGTACTGTGACATATTGAAGCAGAGTGTGATCCCCTCCCTTCTGGGTCACAGGGCAGTATTGCACCAGGATAACAACACCAAACACCACCAAGACGACCACTGCCTTGCTACAGAAAATGAGGGTAAAGGTGCTGGACTGGCCAAGCATGTCTCCAGACCTAAAACCTACTGAGCACCTGTGGGGCATCCTCAAGCGGAAGGTGGAGGAGCGCAAGGTCTCTAACATCCACCAGCTCCGTGATGTCGTCATGGAGGAGGGAAGAGGATTCCAGTGGCTGCAACCTGTGAAGCTCTAGTGACCTCCATGTCCAAGAGAGTTAAGGCAGTGCTGGAAAATAATGGCGGCCACACTAAATACTGACACTTTGGGCACAATTTGTCCATCTTCACTTAGGGGTGTCCTCACTTTTGTTGCCAGCGGTTTAGACATTGATTACTGTTGAGTTATTTTGAGGGCACCAAATTTACACTGTTATACAAGCTGTGCACTGACTACTTTACATTGTTACATAATACAATAAAACAATATAACCCAAAAATGTGAGGGGTGTATTTTTAATTTTTTTTTCAAAATATGAATTTGTTTCATTTTATGTTGAATTCACTTTTAAGTTAAAACCATAACTGGAAACCTAGTATGTCACCAACATAATGTAAAATGGAGATTAAAAGCAATTAAGCAGATACTAATTCATATAACTCACATCCTTCCATATAACATCAGAGAGAGCTGCTGGAAGCTGGAAATCACTTTTTATGATGAGGACAGGAGCTTCTTTGGGTCATGGACTTTATACACAATGTACCAGAAAAAAGAAAATGGGGCCCTCACCTGGTGCCCAAAGGAGCCGCTCATCCTGGCACATGTAAGAGCAGTACAGGACATGTAGTACCGCACTGTACTGTAGAGAGGCGCTACTAGACCACCAATCACTGCATGCATTGTAGTAATAGATTTTTTACCAGTAAAATGTTCATGATAATCGGCTCGATCAGTTTCCACGGCATTTATATGTTAAAAATAATTGTATCCTGAGGCCGTTGTAACTTGATGGACCATCATGTGTGTATTATTAAAATAAATAAATATATGTATTGTAAGGTGGCAGCTGGGAAGGTCCTTAAAGGGGTGTTATCGTTTCATTAAATGGTCTTCAGAATAAGGGGACAGTGAAAACAAGAAACTTTGCAATTGGATGTCATTAGCAAAGCTGCAATGTTCTCACAGTGTCCAGTATCTAGTGTTTTGATTTACACTGATATACAGTGTGGGTCTAATCCCTCCTCCTTGCATTTCAATAGCTGAGAGCTCATTTACACTGTACAGCCCCTGGGTCAATTCACGGGCTGTACAGAATGACTCAGAGTTAGGGGCCGTAGCATTTTCTGTCTCCACACCTAGCAGAAACATACTGCAGCAGATTGTACAATGAGAAAACATGACAGTTTTGACCCTGTGCCTAACTCTCCTGCTTACACGCAGATCTGTGCCATTCTTAGAAAGCTGTAATACATCTCCAGCTGTGAGAGATCAGTGCTCAGATTAGATTGAATGCAGCCTGTGGCATGTATACAGCTCTTATAAAATAAGACTGATAGGGAGAGACACAGTGATATGTGGAGGGGGAGGGGAGTCTCGGGCCAGCAGTGAAGGGGGGATGATGTCACCCAGCTGGGAGGGGAAGAAATGCCCCTACATTCACAGAGTTGAGAAGCTCAGAGCAGTGTGAATGAGCCAAAGTAAGGAAGCGATACATCCCCTTTAATGGGGTGTACATCCCAGCGAGATTTCTGGCTTACACCAGGAAAAGAGAGTAGGTTAGATGTCACCAAGGTTACCTGGCCTTGGTGAAATAAAAGCCATTTAGTTTGTGTTGTGTTGACCTCAATAAGGGGTTAACATACGTTTTCTAGGTAGTATGGCTGCTTCAGCCAAAACCCGGGACGACTTCTATTGGGAGTAGGCAAAGCGTTGGGTGGGTGTCTACTCCCCTTGTTCCACCTGACCAGGATTTGGGCTAGCCGTTATACGTCAGCTAGTCAGCTTACCAGGGCTGTCTGTCATACAGGTCAAGGAGTTTGGCCTGAGAGGTATGTCGGCCTGGAAGTATCCAGGACCTCGCCTAGACTGTTTGCTGAACAAGGTGTAGTGAGGGAACTGCACTGTCTAGTCAGCGCTCAACCTGTCTGTGTCTCGGTGCTCTTTGGACCGCGATCCCCAGAGCCGCTTCTAAAGCTTAGTTGTCTCTGACAGTGTGTATATATATATATATATATATATATATATATATATATATACCACATCCTAGATCTCAATGAATGAAATATTCCAGTTGCAATTCTTTATTCATTACATAGTGGATGTGTTGAGAACCATAAAACATAAAAATGGTCAATGAAAATCAAAAGTAGTCTCCCATGGAGTCTGGATTTGGAATGATACTCAAAATTAAAGTGGAAAATCAAATTTCAGGCTGATCCAACTTCAGTGGAAATGCCTCAAGACAAGGAAATGAGGCTCAGTAGAGTGTGTGGCCTTAATGTGCCTGTATGACCTCCCTACAATGCCTGGGCATGCTCCTGATGAGGTGAAGATGTTCGCCAGAGGGATCTCCTCCCAGACCTGGATTAAAGCATCAGTCACCTCCTGGACAGTCTGTGGTGCAATGTGGCGGTCACTGATGGAACGAGACATGATGTCCTAGATGTGCTCGACTGGATTCAGGTCTGGGGAACGGGTGGGTCAGTCTATAGCATCAATGCCTTCATCATGCAGGAACTGCTGCCACACTCCAGCCACATGAGGCTTAGCATTGTCGTGCATCAGAAGGAACCCAGGGCTCATGGCACCTGCAGATGGTCTCACAATGGGTCTGAGGATCTCATCCTGGTACCTAATGGCAGTCAGGGTACCTCTGGCAGTACATGGAGGCTGTGTGGCCTTCCAATGAAATGCTTACCCAAACCATTACTGACTCAATGCTAAACCAGTGATGCTGGAGGATGTTGCAGGCGGCAGAACGTTCTCCACGGTGTCTCTAGATTCTTTCATGTCTGTCACGTGCTCAGTGTGAACTGCTGTGATCCCTGAAGAGCACAGGGCACCAATGTCGAATCTGCCAATCTTGGTGTTCTCTGACAAATGCCATTCATCCTGGGCTGTAAGCACAAAACCAGCTTGTGGATGTTGGGACCCACCCACCCTCATGGAGTCTGTTTCTGACAGTTTGAGCAGACACATGGATATGAGTGGCTGCTGGAGGTCATTTTGCAGGGCTTTGGCACTACTCCTCTTTGAAGGAGGTAGCAGTCCTGCAGCTGGGTTGTTGCCCTCTTTCCACCCCCTCCATGTCTCCTGGTGTACTGGCCTGTCTCCTGGTGTCTGCTCCATTCTCTGGACATTGTGCAGACAGACACAGCTAACCTTCTTGCTGCAGCTCGCATTGATGTGCCATCCTGGATGAGCTGCACTACCTGAGCAACTTCTCATCTGAGACACCGCCTCATGCTACCTTTAGGGGTGAGAGCAATGACAATATAAAAGTGACCAAAACAACAGCTAAAAAAGGATGAGAACAGAGAAATGGTCTGTGGTCACCACCTGCAGAACCACTCTTTATAGGGGTTGTCTTGCTAATTACCTATCATTTCTACCTGTTGTCTGTTCAATTTGCACAACAGCAGGAGAAATTGATTCACAACCTTGTTGATTCATAACTGGACAGGTTGGTTTCACAGAAGTGTGATTTTCTAGACTTGCATTGTGTTCTTTAAGTGTTCCCTCTATTTTTTAAGCAGTGACATTCACATGATACCTAGATCTTTTGGATTTGCAGCAGAACATTGCCCATCACACTACATTGAAAGGGTTTGTCTGTCCCATGGTGCTTCTTGGTATCACATTTTCTCCAGATAAGTGACGCACACGCACCCAGCTGTTCAAAGGATTCATCAGACCCGGCCGCCTTCGTCCATTGCTCCAGTTCTAATGCTCATGTGCCATTGTAGGCACTTTTGGAGGTAGACAGTGGTCAGCATGGGCCCACTGTCCGGTACGCAGCGAGCTGTGATGTCCTTTTTATCAGAGCCAGCAAGAACTTGATCAGCAGTTTGTGTCACATTTGCTCTTCTTGGGAATTGGCCACATGAGCTAGCATCTCGCCGCGTGCATCAATGAGTCTTGAGCCCCTATGACTCTGTTGCCCATTCACTGATGATCCTTCCTTGAAGCCGCTTTGGTAGGTACTAACCACTACCGTATTTTTCGGACTTTAAAACGCACCGGACCATAAGACGCACCTACCATATTTTTCGGACTTTAAGACGTACCACCATTTTCCTCCCAAATTTGTGGAAAAAAAGTGTGTCTTATAGTGCGAAAAATACGGTAAATACCAGGAGCACCCCACCAGACCTGCCATTTTGGAGATGCTGTGACCCAGTCTTGTAGTTTTCACAATTTGTTCCTCGTTATACTCGCTAGGATCTTAACATTTGCCCACTTTTCTTCCTTCCAGCACCTCAACTTCAGGAACAGACTGTCAACTTGGTGCCTAATATATCTCTCCCTTGCAGACAGGCGCCGTTGTCCTGATACAGTCATGGTATTTTCTCCAGTCAGTGGTTTGAATGTTCTGTCGGATCCTCCATATTCATCCAGAATGTATTGCGCTTGGGTGTATTTTATCTGGCGCCGTCGAGGATGAAGCACATCTTGTGTATGCACAGGCACGTCTCTCATTTATAGAGGATTTGAGCCTTCGGTATGGACGGGGTGACGCTCGCTCTTTATGATTTGTGAGGATCGGCTTAGTGAGATGTTTCTTGTTCAGATGACGGTTTTTATCTGTATTACTGAGGTTGATGTTCTTTATGGAGCAGTAGAAACCGGTTACTGGAAATGGATCACTGGTTATTGCTATAAAGCTTCATGTGGAGATGTTCCTCGGGATCCAGGGAAGCTAAAATCACACATATAACCGAATGCTTCCAGCTTTTCACAACCGCGCTGTGTCAGTTTAGGGGCTGAATTAAATTCTAAATAAAACCTAATAGAATGAGCCAGCGGGAGGTGGACGGAGCAGGGACTTGGTGTTCCTAGAAGCTCTGCGACTCTGACTCTGTGACCGGCTTATAACACCATAGGTGCCAAACATGGCTGGTATCACAATGGAAGAAACACACCACATGGTTCATAAGAGAAACCTCTAGGGGTGTATTGTGCATTTTGGGCACACAGGTGTTCCATAGTTTTTTTGTTTTTTTTTTTAGCATTGGGCCATGAAAATGGGGGGGACAAAAACGGAGTTCCGTCATTTGTTTTTTTGGTTTTAATTTTACATCGTTCGCTGTGCGGTATAAGTGACAGGATAACTTTACTAATGCAGGTTGTACATTACAATGATATAAAGTTTGTTGATATATTTTTTTTAATGTTTTATTATTTTACAACAAATAAAATGGGTGGTAAATACAAATATTGCGTTTTTATTTTGTCCTAGTCTGACAGCCATAACTTTTTTTTATTATTCTGTATACAGAGCTGATTATGGTTTGTTTTTTGTGCGGGATGAGTTGATGTTTTGATTGGTACCATTATGGAGTTCATTTGACAGGAGCTTATTCACTTTTATTAAGGTTTTTGTGAGGCGCTTTGAACAAAATACAGCAATCATGTTAGTGTTTTTTTTCTATCTTTATTCTTAACAGTGCTCACTGTGCAGTTTAGGTGACAAGTTAGTTTTACTCAGTGGGTCGATACAATTACTGCGATACCCAGTTGATTTTATTGTGTAAAACACTATTTATGCATCACTTTCTTCTAATAGTCATAACTTTTTATTTTTCCATATACAGAGGATATGGTAGGGCTTTGTTTTTTGCGGATAACCGACTTTTAATAGCGTACACCATCTTTGGCACTTATATGATTTTTGATTGACTTTTGTTTCATTTAATGTTCTGCGGATGAAACAATAAATCGCAATACGTTTATTTTTTTTTTATATATTTTGTTTTCTTACGCCTTTCACCAAGTGCGTGTTAAATTAAAAACGTTTTGACGAAACTTAAATTGTAAGGAATTCGTTACGGTCCCAGCGCATTTCTGACAGCCATAACTTTATCTATATTGTTTCTGTATACAGAGCTGAGTAATGGTTTTTTTTTGCGGTGATAGTTTGAGTTATGATTGGTACCATTATGGGGTTCATTGTGACAGCTTTGAGAACACTTTTATATTAAGGTTTTTGTGAGTGGTCCTTTTGACAAAATACAGCAATCCTGGTAGTGTGTTTTTTTTTATATTGTTTTACAGCGGTCCCACAGTGCGTGTATAAATGACACGCTAGCTTTACCTCACAAATCCAATATGCTACAGCGAATTGTATTTTTTTGTTTTTTTTTATTGCTTTTACACAAAAAAAACACTTATTAAAAGGTAAACACGTTTTTCTTTTGGCATTGCCAAGAGTCTGAGAGCCATAACTTTTTTTTTATTTTTCTTTGTACCTAAGCTGTATGGGCTTGTTTTTTGCGGGACTGAGTTGATTTTTTTTATTTATAATTTTTTTGGGCAGGCTTTTTTGATCCGAATTTTTAAATCCCATTTTTTGGAAGGCAGTGAAAAAAATACTGCAGATACCTAGAAGTGTTTTTTATTTTTACTCTTAACGCGCTCACTGGTAACATTTAGGTGACAAGTTAGTATTTACTCAGTAGGGTCGATACAATTACGCTAACCCCAGTTTATATTATTCTTTTTTGTTTTTTTTTAATGTCGAAGCGGTTTACCACCAAAAAATTTTATTGTGTAAAACACTATTTATGCATCACTTTCTTCTAACTTTTTTTTATTCTTCCATATACAGAGCTATGTAAGGGCTTTATTTTTGCGAGATGAACCGACGTTTAATTGTCCAATCGTTTGCACTTATATAGTTTTTAGATCCTTTTTATTCCATTTTATGTGCTGCGGGATGAACAAAAATTTGCTTTTCTGTTTTTTTTTTTTTTTTTTTTTTTACGACGTTCACCATACGGGTTAAGTAACATGACAGATTTATATGGTAGGTCATTACGGCCGTGGTGATACCGAATGTGATTACTTTATTTTTGATCCTTTTAGGGGCGATTGATGGTTGTAAAGGGAAAAAGGGTGTTTTTATTTTATTTTTAGCATTTGTGTTTCACTTTTTTTTCCTTTTTTTTTTTTTTTTTTTTTTTTTCCACTTTTCCCCATAGAGGATCTGTATCAGTGATACTCAGATCACTGATACAATAGAGATCAGTACAGAGCAGAACTGCTCTGTATTGATCTCTATGGCAACTGTCAGTCACCATGCCCTGCAATGCCCACAGTGCATTGGGAGTCATGGTGACGTCACAGACATCCCGGGAAGTGTTTCTTTCACTCCCGACTGCAGCTGCTACGCCGAGAGCAGACAGAAGTAATAGATTGCAGCAACTAAGAGGTTAATTACCCCGATGGGTGATACGGCATGAGGCCAGCGGTAATATACCACTGGTCCCATGTCACAATCGTGTGGGCCACGATCGTGAGCCTGCACGATCTGCAGAACATACCAGTACGCCCAATGTCGGGAAGGGGTTAAACAATTTGGGACGGCTCATATGATGATGTCACGTCTTTGGAAGTTTGTTAATTTGGGTTCTATTATAGCTTATAACCCTTTAGATGTGATCTGTGACTGCTCTGGGCAAAATACCTACTTGAGGTGGGGACCATCCATACTTTTATTGTCCTTTGTGACATGCTTATTTGACATTGGGACCATCCACCTATTTGTTGTTCTTGGTGGCTTAATAGGGTTTAGCCATCGGTTGAGTGGGGGGCGCCCTTTTCGGGGCGATTCCTCTACATGTTAGATAGGGGCACTTCAGGGATAGTATCTTTAATGGCCATGATTGGTAATTTGTTTGGTCCCTGTATGTACATTAATGTTTTCCCCTAATGGAACCCGTTTCTGCTTAGTGGTTTTTGTATTGCCACAAAATTCACCGCATTTTTTATAGTCGTCTTAAATTTTAATAAATAAATTTAATTTCATTATTTGGAAATGTTTTTAGAAGTTTTTAAGGCAACACCTGAGTTAAATGGGAACATATGGGAAAAGGTATATTTTTAAGCACACCAAAACCCACTGCTTCTGTATGTAACATCATGGAAAACTCTAAAGATATCAGGAAGAGAACTGTGGACTTATACAAGTCTGGATCGTCCTTGAGTGCAATTTCCAGATACCTGAAGGTGCCTCGTTCATCTTTACAAATAATTGTACGCAAGTACAATTAAGTTGAGAATGTCCAGCCATCATACCGATCAGGAAGGAGACAGGTTCTGTGTCTCAGATGAACGTGCTTTGGTCCGAAATGTGCGTACCAACCCAAGAAAAAAAACAAAAGACCTTGTGAAGATGCTGGCGGAAGCTGATAAGATTGTGTCATTATCAACAGTGAAACGACTACTGTATCAACATGGGCTGAAAGGCCACTCTGCCGGGAAGAAGCCATTACTCGAAAAGAAATGTGTAAAAGCCACATTAATGTTTGCAAATGCACAGGAACTAAGAACTACATTTTTGGAGACGTGTCCTGTGAATGACGGAACAAAAATTGGACTGTTTGGCCACAATGACCATCGTTACGTTTGGAGGAAAAAAGGGAGAAGCTTGGAAGCCTCCGAACACCATCCCAACTGTGAAACAGGGGTTGGCACATCATGTTGTGAGTTTTCTTTTGCAGGAGGAACTGGTGCACTTCACAAAATAGAAGGCATTATGAGGGAAAGAAGATTATGTGGCAATACTGAATAATACTCAAGACCATCAGCTAGGAAGTTAAAGCTTGGGCAGAAATTGGACTTCCAAATGGACAGTGACCCGAAGCGACTGCCAAACTGGTTACAGAGTGGCTTAAAGGGGTTGTCTCGCTACAAAGAATAGCTTTCAAATTGTAGGGAACACAAAATAAAGACATTTTCCAAATATATCGCTTTGGTCATCTGTTTTTGTTAAGGAGATACAAGTGACTTAATCGCCTCCCTGGCTATTTCAGTTCCCTCAGTAACCGACCTATGTACAGCTCTCCCCCCTGCTGGCTGTTCTATGTGATAGCAGTGAGTGATGTCATCACACAGGTCGCAGCAGCCTCTGTGCTGAGCAGCAGTAAAAAGCTTGATTTATCTAAAGTAAACAGCTCTAACTGGGGCTTTTGTTTGAGGGATCAGATAAAAAGTCCTGCTAGTAGTTTCAGAGAAGCTTCTGAGCTAATCTGAACTAATTAGCAACTGAAAACACAGAGTTGAATACACCACAGAGCTGTATGCAAATTACAGTCATTCTGAACCAGGAAGTGACAGAGTATTTCATTCATGCATCCTATGAAACTCTGTCGGGAGACAACTCCTTTAAGGAGAATCAAGTCAATGTTTTGGAGTGGCCATCACAAAGCCCTGATCTCAATCCTATTAAAAATTTATGGGGAAAGCTGAAAAGGCCGGTGCGAGCAAGGCGACCTCCAAACATGGCTCAGTTACACCAGTTCTGTCAGGAGGAATAGGCCAAAATTCCTACCAACTATTGTGAGAAGCTTGTGGAAGGATCCAAAACGTTTGACCTAAGTCCTACAGTTTAAGGACAATGCTACCAAATACTAATAAAATGGAGGAAACTTCTGACTTTGCAGAAAGTAATAAAAATGCCTTAAAATTCTCTCATTATTCTGGCATTTGGAAAATTATTAATTATTTTGTTTCCTAATTGACCTAAAACGGGGAAGGTTTATTTTGATTTCATGTCAGAGAGTGAGAAAAACCTGCAGATGGGGCTTTTTATATAGTGGATGGAAACTTCTGGTTTCAACTGTATGTAATACATGTACAAATATATAATGTGATTTATATATTTCTATGTATGCACTGTACATCCACCACAACAGGTACACGGCTATCCCATCTTTGTAACTGTGGTTACTGTTAGGAATGTGGCTATCAGCTATCAGCTTTCCTGATAGTCTATCTAGCATCCAAGAAAGGTGGGTGACATCACATCCCCCACACAATCAGTTTTTGATCATGGGAAAGCCGTATGTCTGCTACAGGGGATGTGGCATCATCTCTGCACCCAGTGATGTCCGGGCAGAATCTCATGATGCTTTACCCTGGCACCACTACTATATAAAGAGGAGTAGGCAGACTTTTTTCTGACTGCTGCTGGATAAATTTAGAGGTCCTGATGCACATTCAGCAAATTAAACAATGCAAGTCTTAAGACCAGGTGAAAAGGTCTATTTAGCAAATTTATCAAAAAGTCCTCCTTTCAGAAGAGTTAAATGCACAATAATGAAGGCACATAGACTCTAGTAGCGATGAGTTTCTATGTACACATGGTTACCACTGCAAGTATTGTGCCAACATGTATAACACCCTCCCCCTCCAGCTCTGTACTGATTACATTCCTGTCAGCACCTCTGTTTACATGGTGACTTATGAGTCACTATATGCAGCTAGCTTTTCTCTGCTCAGGTCACACCCACTACAGTGGAGTGTTTCTAAGCTGAGCCTGGCTTTAAAGCACACCCACTGAGTGAAGCCAAAACATCCATTGAGGCCATGTGATCAATGGACGTCACATGGTTTGTAGGAAGAAGGGGATTAAAGATCTCTCTGCCTGGTTTTGCAAAGAAAAACAGGTAAATCCTTTTTAATGAGTATCAATTACAACATTCAATATAATGACGTTGTGAGCTTTAGAACAAATAAAAAGATCCTGGAGAACCCCTTTAACAGAGACTGTTGCATCAGCCAGAAATCCTATATGCAGCTGCAGGTAAGTTAAATTACTGGCACTACAGTGTAACTAAAAGCAATTACTAATAATATAAAGTTAAAAAAGAAAATCGGGAGTGGTCCCTTTAGATGTTCTTCATCTTTCTGGCACCTATGTCCTGTTCTAACGCTAGTTCTTGACGGTGTAGTTTACCTATCGCTTCTGTAACCAGGATGTCGTAAATTTTGTTATCTGGCCTCATTTTAGGAAACCAATTTCATCTTGGCTCATGCAGAATTTTTTTTTTATTGATTTGCACCATGTTCCTTTTAAGTCTTATTAGCCTACAAGTAGGTGAAGTACAAAAAGCTAAAGTCTTGTGGGCACCCCTTGGTGGAGCTGTAGGATCTGAAACCCTGCATAAGGGGAGAGGATGCACAGTCTCATTAGGTATTCTCATAGGACTGTGTGCCAGTTCATTGGGAGATGTCATTCTATCTTCCTGCTCTATTAGCTGGCTGACAAAGAAAGAAGATTGCAATCAAACAAGTGCGGCTCCCATTGAATAACTGCTTCACAGCCGCTGCTGCTCAATTAGTCGCCGTTCAGCTTCTGAAAGTGTTCGGAAAACGTATGAATAACTTGTGTCTTCAACTCCTTGTTTTCTTACAAGCCGCTATGGAATTCTTCATTTTGAGGCTATGTTCACACGGGTAAATTTCGGCGCGCATTTCGCGTCGTATTTGCGCTCTAATGCGTGCTGAAATTACGGTAATCGATAGTTCTCATAGAGAACTATGGCTTACGCCTCCTCTCCTCGGACGTACAATGCGATCGTATTGTACGCCCGGGGAAATAAGTGACATGTGAATTACTTGCGGTGAATACGCGCCGCGAGTAATGACAGTCTATGGGGCCGACGGGCTGTGCCCCCGCCTACCCCACGCGCGCCGTGTGAGTACGCACCAATCAGCGCGATTCCCAAACCCCCGGTGTAATTGCGGGGTGTACTGTATGCCTCGCAATTACACCGTGTGAACATAGCCTAATGGGCAACTGCAGATGTGTGGCCGGGGGTCTTCTTCTTTTGGACATAGAAACGTGAAAGTAACCGTAGCCATTGTGGCTGTTCTGGGGCCCAGAAGTTGAGCGAGCCCATTCAGGTGCAAGAACATTGGGGCAGATTTATCAAAAGTGTCTTACTTTTAGGCAGTGTAAAGTTAGACTAGACAGTCTTACAATGCGCCACATTTATCATAGTGTTGATAAATCTGGTGTAGGTTAGAACTATCTAGTCTACATTTGTACCACAATTTAGTTGGCTTACTTTTACGCCAGAAACTGCGACAAAATTCTGGCGCATTTTTTGTTGCATATATGCCATGCCCCCTTTCCACGAAACCACACCCATTTTAAAAAGCCACACCCCTATGTCTGAAACTGTCTAAAACACATAGTAAATGTGGCAAAAAGGTTGTTTTTGGCGCAAATTGAGCAACTGCCTTGAAAAATCTGCCCCATTGTTTCTTCTTGTAGGGAATAACAAGTTGATGGCCTTTTGCTATCTAGTGCTACTATGTGACTTCTTTTACATAAGTTTTTTTCATGTATTGTAGATGGCATAATTGCTTCTCTAGAGGTTTCCATGTATAGTATAGCCCTATTAGCTGATTGTGTGCCCCTGGTATTGGAATGCGTGTGTGTATATGTATATATGTATGTATATATGCATATATGTATGTATGTGTGTTTGTGTTTGTCATATAGTTTATAGTATATATATATATATGTGTTAAATATATATGAATATATAATAATATTATATATATAATATGTGTGTGCTGCAACCATGCCAGTGACACCCAGGTTCACATGGTGTTTTTCAGAAATGTTTTTTTGTGTAGAACTATACATTGCATTTGGCATATATTGCTTTTAATTTGTATAGGGAGGAATGGGTGCCTCCATTTTGGTCTCTTGCACCCCGCCCACCTCCACAGGCTGTTATATCAGAGCAGTTTGTTTGCAAGGTTGGTGCTTTTTTTATTTTTCTCTCTGGATTATGGAGGTCGGTTGACCCAATGAGAAGTCTGAATTTGACTCAAGTGAGAGGTAAAAATAGAGTAGGACCACCCGACCTGAGATCCCGTTGGTAGCCGGTGGTGGCTTAAGCATTTTTTGATCAAAACATGTGAACTAAGAATCCCAAAGTTTTTTTTCATGTATTGTATTCTCTTACATATGGCGATTTTTTTAAAGGGGTTGTCCAACTTTCTTTCTTCTAGGCCAAGAGGATGCCCCCTTGTCCTGGTTACAAGCCTAGGTGTAAAAATCAAGTGTTGCATTGCAGAGATTGCTTGATGATGTGACAGCCCCATAAATTTCTTCAACAGGGCATAAAACACATTGGGCCTTCTGTATGAAAACTGTCTAGCAGTAAGACAGTCTTTGTTGCCTATAGCAACCAATCAGAGCTCATAGCAACCAGAGCCCATAGCACCAAATCAGAGCTCATAGCAACCAATCAGAGCCCATAGTAACCAGATCCCATAGCAACCTGTCAGAGCTCATACTAGTAGCAACCAACCAGAGCCCATAGCAACCAGTCAGGGCCCATAGCAACCAACCAGAGCCCATAGCAACCAGTCAGAGCCCATAGCAGCAAGAGCCTATAGCAACAAATCACAGCTCATACTGGTAGCAACCAGTCAGAGCCCATAGCAACCAATCAAACATCATAGCAACCAATCAGAGCTCGGCTTTCATTTCCTACACTGCTCTAGAGAAATGAAAGCTGAGCTCTGATTGGTTGCTATGGGCTCTGATTGGTCGCTGTGGGCAACTGAGATAGAATTACTGCTAGACAGTTTTCATACATAAAGCACATAAAGCCCATTGTATGTGCATTTCCCCTTTTACAGAAATGCTAACCAGGAAAACCGTAATCTACACTGGATGCAATGTATCTGCATTTGTTCATTTTATTTTTCTATTACTTTTCTAATTCCTTAGTACCGCATCGCTTATATTGTTCTGTAATGTTCTCTATGAACATGTCATTTATTTTTTTTAGACTTCATCATTAGTATTGAATGGCCTCTTTTTATTTTTACAGGAGGAGCAGCGAGAGCCCCGGGAACAAGCGACTGATCCTCTAGCTGAGCAGGAGATCATTAATAGCATTGAAGAGATTTATTTTTCGAATGACTCTCTTGACATTGTGAAATATGAGCTTGAGGTGAGAAACGGTAATAGCTGAAGTAGATCGAGATTTACTAGAGGAAATTTATTTATACATATACATGCAGTTAGCTGAATGTCATTTTAAGGAAATAACTACTATAGTACAACAAAATATTGAAGAAATATGACAACTTAAAATGCCCCTTCCCATAATCAAGAATATAACTGCTATAATACTCCCCCTGTGAACAAGAATATAACTACTATAATACTGCCCCCTATGTACAAGAATATAACTACTATAATACTGCCTCCTATGTCCCAAGAATATAACTACTAAAATACTGCCCCTATGTACGAAATATAACTACTATATACCGCCCCTATGTCAAGAATATAACTACTATATACTCCCTCCTATGTAAAAGAATATAACTACTATAAATAGTATAAGTAAAACTACTATATTACTGCCCCTATGTACAGAATATAATTCTATAATATGCCCCCTATGTACAAGAATATAACTTATAAAAACTGCTCCTATGTACAAGAATATAACTCTAAAATACTCCCTCCTATGTAAAAGTAATTTAACTACTATAATCCAGCCCCCTATGACAAGAATTAACTACTATAAACTGCCCTATGTACAAAAAATTAACTATTTATAACAACTCCCCCCTATGTACAAGAATATAACACTATAATACTGCCCCCTATGTACAAGAATTAACACTATAATACTGCCCTATGTACAGAATTAACTCTATAATACTGCTTTCCCCTATGTACAAAAATATAACTACTATAAACGCTCCTATGTACAAGAATAAACTACTATAAATACGCCCCCTAGTAAAGAATATAACTACTATAATACAGTCCTCTATGTACAAGAATATAACTACTATTATACTGCCGCCTATGTACCAAAATATAACTGCTGTAATTCTTTTTGCTTTTGCTCTTTAATTGTAATGTTTGTGCTGTGTGTCTGTGATGTGTTTTGGGATTATAATGGGGTTCCTTGTGTTGCCCTTTGTAGAAGCTGCCCCCGGTTCTCACGCTGCATGAGATTGAGGACTACAGAGAGAAGCTGAGGAGGCAGCAGGCTGCGGTAAGCAATCTGCTTCCATCATGTAGTACTCCGCTATCTTGTTAGCAATGAGCTATCACTGGACAGACTATAATCGTGTCTGGCTTCATGCACAGGGGAGAGAAGCTGCTGCAGTGTATGTAGCTTTATCAATGAATGGCTGCGGGGCATCAATAGCCGAGCTCTCCTGAAAGCACTCTTGGGCTTTTCAGGTTATCCAGCAATTTGCATTTCAAATAGTTTCCCAATTTGTGGGCTCTGAAAACGCTTTGTAACAGAGAAATGCAAATTCTGTGTTTGGGGAGGGGGAGGGGGGGGGGGGAGGAAGATGAAGCTTCATTGAGGCTGGAGACTTCCGTAGGGAACCCTCTGGTCCAATTGGTAATAAACCGACTACTTTTTATAGTATATAAACCTTAAACATAATAAGGCTATGTTAACACAGGCTAATTTCGGCGTGCATTTTGCAGCGTTTTTGCGCTCTAATACGAGCGAGATGCTGTTACTATGGATTACGCCTCCTCTCCCTGCTCGTACAATACGATCATTTTGTACACGCGGTGAGATAAGTGACATGTTAATTATTCGCGGCGAATACGTGCCACGAGTAATGAATGACAATGGGGCCGTATTAGTGCGAGCTCCCGAAACACACTATGTACTATATGCGTCGCAGTACATCGTCAATTACTTGCGGAGAATACGCGCCGTGAGTAATGCATGTAAATGGGGCCAGCGCAACTCCCAAATCACCTGGCCTAATTTCGGCTGTACTGTACGCGCCGCAATTACGCCGTGTGAACATAGCCTAAATCTCTGCACCTGCTGCTCCGTTGGACATCACTGCAGACACATGAAGCATCATCAGTTTGTTCTTTTTCCAGAAATCGAGAAATTTTCTCTGTTTTTAATTTTACATTTTAGAACTATTCTTCATCTAGAAAGTCACTTAGAGACATACTATTAAGCTGTGTTCAGACGGCTTATTTCGGGGCGTATTTGCGCACGTAATTACATCCGCAAATACGTCCCGAAATACGTTTCAATTACATGTCACAAAGTGTGGCACGTATTTCGCGTCGTAAATACATTCCGCATTCTTTACTATGGGGATTTACGTTGTGAAATACGCCTCATTAAGTGACAGGAGACTATATTTTACGATCGTATTTACATGGCGAAAATACGTTGCAGAAATACGCCTCGTGTGAACGACGAGGCGTATTTTACATTGAAATCAATGCTAATCTAGTTGTTCATTATTTGAAACGTATTTCGGGACGTATTTGCGGACATAATTACGTCCGCAAATACGCCCCGAAATAAGCCGTGTGAACATAGCCTTAGACATACATATATGCAGTGCTGGCTACTTCTAACGCATGATCCAGGGAACGACAATTGGTGACCGGGCTATGGGCACCCAAGGTTCATTGAAATGTGTGAAGTGAAGGCCTTGTCTGGTCCAATCCCACAGAAGAGCTTCTCGGCCCTTCTCGGTTCTCATCAGTTCCTTGGCGATGAGGGTAGGCATTGATGTATGGGACTGGTGATTTAGCAGTGCTGCACGCTGGGGTTTTGTCATGCAGGTGAAAGGGGTCTGCATGATATTTGTGGGCCATGAGTAATCCGGGTCGGAGCCATATGGGCAAGAGGGGATTTGGAAGCCCTTAGTACAAGATGCCCGAAAAGTGGTGACCCTTGGATGTCTGAAGGGTGGGACCCCGTCTGAGTGACTGCTCATTGCACACACTTTTATTTTTTATTTTTAAAAAGTGTGTTTTTTTTTTAACGTTTTTTTGTTTTAAAAGTGCAAAACCTTAAAACAGTACAACCGCAAAAACCAGTCACCCTACGTAGGTACAGTAACCAACCACAGATTCAAAGTTTGAGCTTGTGCAACATCTTATAATACCATCAAAGTTCAAAACTACATATGATACATTGCTTTCCATATATCAAGGATATTGAAAAATTCGAACAATATATTTATTAGTATTCATACTCACTCATCCCATCCATTCATTTTATTTGTGAAACAGAAGAACCCAATCACTCACCATTGTCCGACGTCTGGTCACCACCCCCCCACCTCAGATCAAAAACTAACGGGTCTGCGAGGCGATCCATACACTCCATATAGCCAAAAATTTGTCCGGAACCCCTCGCTTCTCGAAGGTGAGCTTATACAGCGACAGATCCCCATTTACTAACTGTTTCCAGTGTCTTAGAGACGGCAGCTAAGGAGGCTTCCAATTGAACAGTATGGATTTCCTGGCATAAAACATTAGGATTCTATACAGCTGTCTTTCTGATTTAGTTTGGACGATATCCTCTACGAGGCCGAGTAAACCGATTTCAGGTGCGTCCACCGCTGGAAATCCAAGCTTCTCATTCAAGAAGCTGTGAACCTCCGACCAAAAGACCCTAATTATAGGGGGCGCCCATATCATGTGAAAGAGGGAGCCGCGTGCACCATTGGATCTGGTGCAAGTTGGGTCAGGCAGTCTCCCCATCACCGCCAGTCTTGCCGGAGTATAATACATCCTGTGAAGCCACTTAAAGAGAACCTGTCACATAGATTATGCCCCCCCTGCTGAGGACAGCACAAGCTAGTGTCAGACCTGCTGTTTCCAGCGCTGTGTCCCTTCTTCTGTAAGATGCTGGAGTTTTAGAGCATTTACCCCTCCAATCTTATTCATGAGCAGGTGTTAGCCCCACCCACCAAAGGATAGCCCCGCCCACTGACAGTTATTCACATGTTTCTACCTTTTCAAAGTAATAGGTTTATCAGTTGAGGTGGGCGGGGCTAGCCTCAGATGGGCGGGGTTTGAAAAAAACTGACTATTTGAAGGACTCTTTTCTGGCTGAAAACTGCAGATTTGAGCACTAAATACACGAAAACACCAGCACCTTATAGAATAAGGGACACAGCGCTGGAAACAGCAGGCCTGACACTAGCTTGTGCTGTCCTCAGCCAGGGGGGAAAAAACTATGTGACAGGTTCTCTTTAACCTGTATCAACTGGTCCCTAGCCCTAATCACTGTGGATCTCCATGTGGACGCCAACTCCTGCAAGTGATGGGACTCCAGCTCGGGGATATCAGCACTCCATTGCTCGAAGGCTTTTTTCATAGGAGAGGGCTGACATCTCATCATTGCACACACTTTAATTTTCGACGTTCCATCAAGCACACCCCTCAGTTCTCCGGTCTTCTGGCCTGGCAATATGAAGAATTCTTATAATTCCTTCGTGATGTCCGGACGGTATCGCTGAGCACAATCATTTATTTCACTTCTTTTTGATGCCGCTGTGTGTTCACTTGTCACTGTTGTGTGTCCAGGGTTGAGGAAGACGGTACCTTCTGGGAGCTTCCCGAGGTCTAGGGGGAGCATATGGGGCCATCAGGATCCTTTTTCCTCTGCAAACCATGATTCTCTATGGAGAAAACACCTTGTTGGCTTCTTGTTTGATGTTTGGACTCATCACCCAGACTGATGACTGGAGCAAGTATGGCTCTCCATGTGCTCTGGCAAAGGGCATCAATTTATCCAGTAACCTCTTGCAGATGGAGCAGGAGCAAGATGTAAAGTTTAGTGGGGGCTCATCTCTCAGCTTCTCTCCCTCTATCATATAACCCTATATATCATAGAGCTCAGCTCCTCTCCTCTCTCATATAACCCTATATATCACAGAGCTCAGCTCCTCTCCTCTATCATATAACCCTATATATCACAGAGCTCAGCTTCTCTCCCTCTATCATATAACCCTATATATCATAGAGCTCAGCTCCTCTCCTGTATTATATAACCCTATATACCACGGAGCTCAGCTTCTCTCCCTCTATCATATAACCCTATATATCACAGAGCTCAGCTCCTCTCCTCTATCATATAACCATATATATCACAGAGCTCAGCTCCTCTCCTCTATCCTATCACCCTATATATCACAGAGCTCAGCGTCTATCATATAACCCTATATATCACAGAGCTCAGCTTCTCTCCTCTATCATTAAACCCTATATATCACAGAGCTCAGCTTCTCTCCTCTATCATATAACCCTATATATCACAGAGCTCAGCTTCTCTCCTCTCTCATATAACCCTATATATCACAGAGCTCAGCTTCTCTCCTCTCTCATATAACCCTATATATCACAGAGCTCAGCTTCTCTCCTCTCTCATATAACCCTATATATCAGAGCTCCGCTCCTCTTTATCATATAACCCTATATATCACAGAGCTCAGCTTCTCTCCTCTCTCATATAACCCTATATATCACAGAGCTCAGCTTCTCTCCTCTCTCATATAACCCTATATATCACAGAGCTCAGCTTCTCTCCTCTATCATATAACCCTATATATCACAGAGCTCAGCTTCTCTCCCTCTATCATATAACCCTATATATCACAGAGCTCAGCTCCTCTCCTCTGTCATATAACCCTATATATCACAGAGCTCAGCTTCTCTCCTCTTTCATATAACCCTATATATCAAAGAGCTCAGCTCCTCTCCTCTATGATATAACACTTAATATCAATGAGCTCTGCTACTGTCCTCTACCATATCACCCTATATATCACAGAGCTCACCTCCTCTCCTCTCTCATATAACTCTATATCACAGAGCTCAGCTTCTCTCCTCTATATTATAACCCTATATATCAAAGAGCTCAGCTCCTCTCCTCTATCATATAACCCTATATATCACAGAGCTCAGCTCCTCTCCTCTATCATATAACCCTATATATCACACAGCTCAGCTCCTCTCCCTCTATCATATAGCCCTATATATATCACAGAGCTCAGCTTCTCTCCTCTATCATATAACTCTATATATCACAGAGCTCAGCTTCTCTCCTCTATTATATAGCCTTATATATCACAGAGCTCAGCTTCTCTCCTCTATATATAACTCCTATATATCAAGACTCAGCTTCTCTCCTCTATACATTAACAAGATAGGCAACATATACCACCTGACAGGTTCTCTTTAAAAAGTTAGGATGGGAGACATCCCCTTCTAAGCCACACTTGTCTCACACCCAGCCAGGCTGTAAATCTACTCTTCACTGAAGAGGGGCAATCACCCCAAAACATCTGTCTGTAGATGAACTTCATTGGCTTGGCTTGGGTTTGATTTCTTATCAGCTTCTATTGTTGAAAATCGCGTTGGATGTCTCCATTTTTAACCAGTATTTTATATGGATTTTTAGTCGTTTCTTAATCTGTCGGATTTGCAGTCAGAACACGAGTCTCATTCATGTCTATGGGGTTTTGGACGGGGTCCACATGAGGAATATAACGGGAGATTGAACATGTTGTAAGTTTTTTTTTCTACTCTTAAAAACCGACTGAAAATACGCGTTGTGTGATTCTCAAGGCGTATTTTCAGTTGAAGTTAATGAGGAGGATGTGTTTTTGGTGTTAGAGGAGTATTTCACTTTGCAATCCGCGTGGATTTCGACTTGAAATACTTTACGTGTGGTCGGAGCCATTGAATATCATTGCATCAAAACGTTGAGTTTTTTTTTTTTTGGTTAAGGTAGTATTGACATATTCTATTAAACGTTTTAATACAGGCAGTCCCTGGGTTACGAACGGGATAGGGACTGAAGGTTTGTACTTAAGTTGAATTTGTATGCAAGTCAGAACAGGTAGATTTATTAAATGTAACTCCGCACAAAAGGTTTTTTTCTTAATTTTGCATAGTGCAGGGAAAGTTTTTTACATTTCTTTTGCTGTCTGTGCCCCTGTTAAGAAGATTTCACCTCATGTGCTGCTGTGGCATGCTGGAACTTGTCTTTCCACAGCTAGTATCTGCTGTGGAACATGAAACTACAAGTGCCAGCATGCCCCATAAGTCTCCGTTTGTAACTAGGGGACAGATGTATGTCGGAACAGTGTAAGTCGGGCACTGCCTGCATAGTTTTTGGGTTTAACATTTTATTTGAATTATTTTCTTCCACCTAAATCCTAGGTGGGTTTTATTGTCCCGTCTTCTGGTCTGGTGCGTCCTACAGTCATAAACTACAGTATTTGTTGTAGTTTGCACCCTATTGTATCTCGTTCTGCTCTGTTATACAATTTTAACTATACGTCCTATTAGGGCAAAGTAGTTCGCATTCTCCTTTGTATGCACACATAGGGCCACATGTATGAAAACTGTCTTGGTCTAAAACTCACTTTATTGCCCATAGCAACCAATCAGAGCCCATAACAACCAATCAGAGCACCTGTCTCATTTTTCCAGAGCACTATATGAAATGAAAGGAGCGCTGTGATTGGTTGCTGTGGACTCTGATTGGTTTCTATGGGCAACAAAGTGAGTTTTAAACCTAGACAGTTTTCATACATGTCCCCCGTAGTGTCATGGAAGCCAAGTCTAAGGCTTTGTTCACACGGCTTAAAATGGGACGTATTTCAGTCCGTACTGTGCGAATTACAGCTGGAATACGTCCCAGTGATTACAGTAATCCACAGTTCTCATAGAGAACTATGGATTACGTCTCCTCTCCCCGCTCGGCGAATCCGCCGCGGGGGGAGATAAGTGACAGGTCATTTTCTAGTGGCGTATACGCGCTGCTAATAATGATAGTCTATGGGCCGGCGAGGTACCAGCCCCCCCCACTCCCGTCCCCGCCCTGCCCCCTCCACACGGCGTAATTGCGGGGCCTCACCCGACCTAGACCCTCACACATGAGATCCATCTGTTTGCCATGTGAGTTTCCAGTAAAGCCCCCTCCCCCCCCCCTCCCCTCCCTAGGTGCAGGTAATCCAGATTCTCGTACGAGTCTGACCCCTTTTCCTAAGCGGTACCTCTAATGTAGAGATGGGTACATTATGCATATGACAGGTATGAATTAGTTATGACAGCTCTGGATGTTAGAGTGAAATTTCCTTTAATGCGCCGTGGCACTTACATGATGTTAAGGCTTGAGAGAATGAATCAGAAAGCGTCAGCATCTCTTTAAGGATGTCATGTATAATGCAAAGCTGCCAATAAATATAATTGTCTTCAGCGTGAGTATATTCCCTCCGAAGTCCGAAGGAAAGCATTGTGCGCTGATTATTTCTGTCCCCTGGTTATTGGATTATAGAGCGCACACCGCTTTCCTTCTAAATGATTTTTTATTTTTTTTTTTGCTTCTACAAAGTAAATAAGTTGCGTCTTGTGTTTTCGGAATAAGACGAGACGTGCATGCAGATTGCAGATCCGCTGCCAGGCTGTAACGTTTTATTAAATTAAATTAGAATGTCATTCCTTGCTTGTAGTTTTTTGTTTTTGCTACCTTCCATTTGTGTGAGGCATTGATCAATTTTTTTACCACTAACCTGACATTTGTCTCATGCATATTAGACTGAACAATGTTGTAGATACATATCTTATCTGCCTCTGTTACTGTAAAAACAGCCAAAACTCTTAGTCACCCTGATTTATTCTCATGTTGATTATTGTAACTCATCACTAGTTCTCTAAACTCTCCAATCTGTCCTGATTGTAGCAGCCAGAATCATCCTTCTATGAAAATGATATACCGATGCCTCTACACTGTTGCATTCACTACTTTGGTTGCCCATTTACTTTAGAATACAGTTCAAACTGATCACTTTCATTCAGAGCTGCTTATATCTCCTCCTTCATCTTTATCTACTGCATGCACAGTACTCTATGTTCTACCAGCGATCTTAGAACTAGCGCTACATCTACAAGGCACCAGTACGGTCGGATTTATAAGTGGATTCACTATTTAAAATCCGCAAATATTGGACTGTACATCTTCCCCATAGACCTCAATAGAAAATCCAAGCTGTAGAAAGCTTGGATTTTCTGAGGTCGGATTTGAGATCCGAAAACCGGGTCAAAAAACTTAGAAAGTTCTATAATCCGCTATATTTCATTTGAAATCAGTCTTTTCCCCTCTATAGCACACTGGGGGAGAAAAGGCATGGATGAGAGTTGGAACTGAAGTGTTGGATATCCCTCCACCTCTTCTCCCAGAGTTTACATTCAATGTGTCTGAGTCTCTGCCCTTCTCGTGCT
>JAODAL010028245.1:0-53640 GCA_025379985.1 Phyllomedusa bahiana
TTTGTGTTTTTTCTCTTTATAGCTGCCAAATTCTTCTTATGCTTTCACCCTTTGCTGTACTGTCTATTCATGTCTCCACTGGCTGTAACACCTTGTGGTTTATATTGGTTATTGTAGCCATACATTTACTGTCTTTACTGTCATATATTACTTGGATTAAGTGCTAACATATATATTTATGTATCTTGTATGGTACACACAACATATTTAGTATACTCATACAACAACATCATCTTTCTTGCGGGGAATGTGATACTCCTCTTCCTGATGCTTGCACATAACAATTATGCTTTATCTCAATTCTACCCATCCGGCCCATTCTACAAGCCTTCCTTTAACCCACATATACAAGCCATGATGTGCTAATTTGGGTTAAAGATTTTTTGCTTGTCTTCTTGAATGAAATAAAGGAGGAGTTATGTTTTGGTCCTTAGGACTAGGACTCGTTCACTAGGACCCCCAGTCATACTAGGGGATCTTCCAAAAGCTTTGTCCTAAATTATTACTTAAGGACAGTGTCGGACTGGGGGGTCTGGGGCCCACAGGGGAAATGATCTCGGGGGCCCACCCTACTGTACTTTAAAAATATTACCGCCTCTCAGACATAAAGCGCCCATTTTACCACATAATACAGTGTGCAAAACAGAACTGTATTGTGTAGTACAATGTAGTTACACATTTGTCAGTCTAACATATCATAGACACAGGGCTAAGTAGCTCCATCCATATCCCCCACCATCCACATACAATATCCCCCTCCACCCACATACAATATTCCCCGCCCGTTTCCCTTGGTCACGCACCTCACCACCTTATAAAATAAAAACCAGCAAGAAAGTAAAAGTGTAACTCCTATCACAGGGTCAGGTGTTCCCTCACTCTAACAATCAGGGACACATGTGCGCTGCCACTATCCCCGCGCCCACACACCAGACAACATATAGAGACCACATAGCGGTCAAAACACCACTCAGGTATAACCTACAACACTGCCATATGGAGACCACATAGAGGTAAAAACTCCAGCTCAGATATAACCTACAACACCGCCCGATGGAGACCACATAGAGGTCAGACCCCGGCTCAGGTATCACCTACACACTGCAATATGGAAAACCACATAGAGGTCAGATCCAGCTCAATATAACCCTACAACACCCCATAGAGACACATAAGGCAGACCCTGCTAGGTCCCCATCACTTTACAATATAAAAAATAACCCTTGATGTCAGGACTCACCAGAGACGTCTGAGTCGTTCTCTTCTCTCATAAATCGTTTCCGTTTCCCCCTTTTTCTTCTGCATCCGTTCCACACCGCCTGATGAACTTTTTCCCGGCCCACAACTCATCCCTGCAGAAATTACACAAAAATATCTTAGAATCCTCAATTTTCCAGCATTTCTTTACCTATTCCCACCTCTGTACAAACTACCCAGGGTGAGAGAGCGGGTAGAAGCCTAGTATCCTAAGGGTTTGGAGGGTGGGGAGAGGCCACGGTAACTAGATAGGCCCTATTTAGGTAGGTAGACCCCCCTGGTTTAAGTTGCTAGGCCAGCCCCAGGTAGGTTGGGTGGGTACCTACCACAGGTGGGTAGGTAAATAGCCCCAGGTAGATAAGCAGCCCCAGTTATGCAAGTTGATAGGCTACATTTAAAGGTTGGTGGACCCAAGTTAGTTAGGCTGTAGGTAGGTTTTGGTGAGTCCCCAATTAGTTAGGCTGTAGGTAGGTGGTTTCCCCCCGTAAGGTAAGGGTGTAGGTAGTTAGGGTCCCCTTTAAATAGGCTGCAAGCAGTTTTGGGAACCCCCTTTAGGTACTATACAGGCAGTTTAGGGGTCTCCTTTAGGTACTATACAGTCAGTTAGGGGTCTCCTTTAGGTATATAAAAGACAGTTAGGGGTCTCCTTTAGTAGTCTACAGGGAGTTAGGGGGCCCCCTGTAGGTAGTGTGCAGGAAGTCAGGGCCCCCCCCTTTAGCTGCTGTGTGGGTAGTCCGAGCCCCCTTAGTGTTTAGGTAGCCAGGGCCCCCTTGTAGTCAGGGCCCCCGGTAGGTTTGCCAGAACCCCCCTTGTAGTCAGGGCCCCCTGTAAGTAGCCAGAACCCCCCTTGTAGTCAGGGCCCCCCCGTAGGTAACCAGAACCCCCTTGTATCAGGGCCCCCTGTAGGTAGTCAGGACCCTCTTTAGTCAGGGGCCCCCTATAGGTAGCTGGGGGCCCCTCATGTAGGTATCAGGGCCCCCCTGTAGGGATCAGGGCCCCCTTAGATTGCCAGACTCCCCTGTAGGTAGCCAGGGCCCCCCGTGTAGTCAGGGCCCCCATGTAGGTCGCCAGGCCCCCCATGTAGGTAGCCAGGGCCCCCATGTAGGTAGCCAGGCCCCCCCATGTAGGTAGCCAGGGCCCCCTGTAGTAGCCAGGGCCCCCCCTAGTACCAGGCCCCTCTTGTACCAGGGCACCCCCTAGTTGCCAGGCCCCTCCCTTGTAGTCAGGGCCCCCCTTAGTCAAAACCCCCCTAGTACAGTGTCCCCCCAGTAGCCAAGGCCCCCCCTAGTAGCCAGAACCCCCCCTTTGTAGCCACTCCCCCCCTAGTAGCCAGGGCCCCCTTTTGTAGCCAGTGTCTCCCTAGTAGCCAGACCCCCCCTTAGCCAGTGGCCCCCTTAGCCAGCGTCCCCCCCCCCAGTAGCCAGGGCCCCCCCTTAGCCAGTGTCCCCCTAGTAGCCAGAGCCCCCCTTAGCCAGTGTCCCCCCCATAGTAGCCAGGGCCCCCCTTAGCCAGTGTCCCGCCCATAGCAGCCAGTGTCCCGCCCATAGCAGCCAGGGCCCCCCTTAGCCAGTGGCCCCCCATAGTAACCAGGCCCCCATTAGCCAGTGTCCCCCCATAGTAGCCAGCCCCCACTTAGCCAGTGTCCCCCCCAAGTAGCCAGGGCCCCCCTTAGCATCCAGGGGCCCCCTTAGCCAGTCCCCCCCCTGGTAGCCAGAGCCCCCCCCTTAGCCAGTGTCCCCCCATAGTAGCCAGGGCCCCCCTTAGCCAGTGTCCCCCCATAGTAGCCAGGGCCCCCCTTAGCCAGTGTCCCCCCCTATAGTAGCCAGAGCCCCCCTTAGCCAGTGTCCCCCGCCTAGTAGCCAGAGCCCCCTTAGCCATTGTCCCCCCCATAGTAGCCAGAGCGCCCCTTTTGCCATGTCCCCCTCATAGTACCAGGGCCCCCCTGTAGCCATGTCCCCCCCCATAGTAGCCAGAGCCCCCCTTAGCCAGTGTCCCCCCCATAGTAGCCAGACCCCCCTTAGCCCGTGTCCCCCCCATAGTTCCAGGGCCCCCCTAAGCCAGTGTCCCCCCATAGTAGCCAGGATCCCCCTAAGCCAGTGTCCCCCCAAAAGTACCCAGGCCCCCCTTACCAGTGTCCCCCCCCAAGTAGCCAGGGCCCCCCTCGCCAGGGTCCCCCTCATATAGCCAGGCCCCCCTTAACCAGTCCCCCATAGTAAGCAGCCCCCTTACCAGTTCCCCCATATAGCAGGCCCCCCTGTAGGTAGTTTAAAAAAAAAAACAACAAAAAAAAAAAACCATCAATCACTTACTTGCTCCCGCTCCGGCTTCCGCTCCTGGACGTCCCGGCCGCTCCGTGCGCCCGCCGGCTCCGTACTGCCGCCCTGCATAGGCGCGCGGTGAAGTGACGTCACCGCGCGCCTACGTCAGCAGTAGGGGCCGGCGCCCGGCAGGCTGATGGCCTAATTCATTCAGCCTGCCGGGGAGATCAGCGGAGCGCAGCGCTAGTGGCACTGTGCTCCGCTGACACCGCGCAGCCCCGGGAGCCGGGGACATTAGTCCCCAACTCCCGGCCGGTCTCTGAGCGCTCGGGACGCGGGTCCCGGGCGTTCAGTGACCGGATGCGCGGACGGGCCCCGGGGAGCGACGGCACTGCCTCTGGGGCCCGCAGCGGCTCGGGGCCCACCGGGGTATTTCCCGGTCCCCCGGCGGCCCAGTCAGAGCCTGCTTAAGAATAATAAAAAAGTAAGGTCCTCCTCATTTTTGGAAGCTGAAAACTCTAGATTATGTCTGTTCGATATAGAAAAGATGTCATAGCTCATATGGGCAATCAGTTCAAATAACCAGGTAATTACCTGGAGGATAGTATAGGCTCCACTTTGTGGGGGCCTAAGGCCTTAAAAGTGGATGTCTCACTTTCTTTGATGAGCTACTCTAAATACAAGGCACCATGAAAGGCTCCTCTCTCAAACTGACAATTCAAACTGACGTTACCTCTAGAACACTAAGAGGAACTCACTAGGCTCACGCCTATTAGATAGATATGGCTATTGACAAGTTATAAAAGAGAAATGATCTACCATCAGAGGATGTGCCAATGTTAGAGAGCCTATGGACTGGAGAGCTGGCTGCTCTAAGCAGTGGCTCCCCAGGCAAAAGTGAATATCGCCCAAAAAGACACCACTAATGCTCTCCATAAGTGGCTTCAAAGGATACAAGACAGTATTGATTCAGTGAGACCAAGAAATAATATATTCCTTTAAAAATATTAATGTTTCTGTAAACTTATTCTCAGATTCCTAAATATCATTGAAGCTACTAGCCAGAAGTATGGCCATTTGAATCACAGTCATGAGAGCTGTATGAATCAAGCCCAGGCAAGATGATGTCTCATGATGCCTAATGTTGTGGCTGCCATTTGATTATGGGTATCTCTCAGCATTTAATCCAAAACATGTTTAATGTGTGTTAAAATTACCATATTGTTCACCTACCTCCTCTAAACACTCTGCTCCCCACGTTACTTTCCTGTTCCCTAAGTTTAGCATATATTTTCTTTAAAGGGGCTGTCCACTTTATTTTTGGTTTTAGTTTTACCATACTGATGCCTATTTAAAATAAAAAAAAGTTATACTCACCTCAGATCTAGCACTGTGCTGCTCTCAGTCTCTGTCAGTTTTATTTTCTCCTTTTTGTGTCTGAACATAGATGTCACCACTGCAGCTCCTGACTGGCTACAGGGGTCACGTGTCACTCATTTACAATTGAAACCAAAAATTTACATACACTATATAAAAAGACACATATGCATGGTTTTCTCACTATCTGACATAATACCAGAATAAACCTTATCCTGTTTATGTCAATTAGTATTACCAAAATCATTTATATTTGCCAAATTCCATAATAATGAGAGGCAATTTTTAAAGGCATGTTTATTACTTTCCGCAGAGTCAAAAGTTTCCATACACAAGGATCACTATGCCTTTAAACAATTTGGGACAGCCCATATGATGATGTCATGTCTTTGGAAGCTTCTGACAGGTTTATTGGCATCATCTAATTAACATCAGTTGATTAGAGACACACCTGTGGATGTATGTTAACTTAAAACAAACACACTGCTTCTGTGTGTAACATCATTGGAAAGTCTAAAGAAATCAGCCAAGATATCAGAAAGAGAATTGTGAACTTGCACAAGTCTGGATCATCCCTGGGTGCAATTTCCAGATACCTGAAGGTGCCTCGTTCATCTGTACAAACAATTATATGCAACTACAAACAAGATGGGAATGTCCAGCCATCATATTGCTCAGGAAGGAGATGGGTTCTGTGTCTCAGAGATGAACGTGATTTGGTCCAACATGTGCATATCAAGTCCAAGAGGAAAATTTCCAGCGTGCAGCCATGTGTTCAAATAAAAAAAAGTTCCACAACTTTATTATAAATCCATATTAAAATCCAGACATAGTTTTCAAAAAAGTCACATCAGGCTCGCTGTCGTGTTTCAGAGAAAGCTCCTTATTCATAGAATAGCCTGTTCACAAAAATACTGTGATTTAAATATCTAACATGTGATCATGTGATAAGGTCATGTGCGTGAAACAAAACATCATAAACACAAAAACATCAATTATGAAACTATAAGATAAAAACAAAGTAGACTCATTGAAAACTTTAATACTAACACATTAAATCGTGTCTTTTGTTAAGTCCGTCAGGGTATCTTGTGGCTAGTCTGAATATCCACGAGGCTTTTCTGGCATGAAGTTTCTTTCTAAGATCCCCACCCCTGATATTTAAATGAGTGTTTTTGTGAACAGGCTATGCTATGAATAAGGAGCTTTCTCTGAAACACATCAGCGAGCCTGATGTGACTTTTTTGAAAACTATGTCTGGATTTTAATATGGTTTTATAATAAAGTTGTGAAACATTTTATACTTGAACACACGGCTGCATGCTGGAATTTTTCCTCTTGGACTGGATTAGCTTCTTACAGGCTGCTTCTGCCTTTCCAGGCGTCTCTCATTGTGTAATTTACCAGGTGAGCTGACTTTATGGATACATTTGTGTGAACATGTGCATATCAACCGAAGAACAAAAGCAAAAGACCTTGTGGAGATGCTGGCGGAAGCTGGTAAGATTGTGTCACTATCCACAGTGAAACGAGTACTGGATCAACATGGGCTGAAAGGCCACTCTGCCAAGAAGAAACCATTACTTCAAAAGAAACAGATAAAAGACAGATTAATGTTTCCAGATGCACACAGGAACAAAGACCTACATTTTTGGAGACTGTTTGGCCATAATGACCATTGTTACGTTTGGCAGAAAAAGGGAGAAGCTTGGAAGCCTGAGAACACCATCCCAACTGTGAAACACGGGGGTGGAAGCTTCATGTTGTGGGGTTGTTTGCTGCAGGAGGGACTGGTGTACTTCACAAAATAGATGGCATCATGAGGAAAGAAGATTATGTGGCAATACTGAATAAACATCTAAAGACATCAGCCAGGAAGTTAAAGCTTAGGCGGAAATGGGTCTTCCAAATAGACAATGACCTGAAGCACACAGCCAAACTGAATATATGTAGTAATCCAGCTCAGATGACGGTGGAAGCAGACTTGTTTAAAAAATCAATCTTTATATCCTCCCTGAAAACAGCATTCCCTTTCTCCTGGCCTTCGGGTGCAATATCCTACTTAGGGACAAAAATTCCATCTGACCATAACCAGTTGTTTGAATTAAACTTCCGTCCTCTCCTCTCCCAATTCGGTGGGACTGTGCACACATCAGACCATTCTGGTCGGCGATTCTCACTGCAATCAGAGACTGCACTGGCACTATTATTCCTGATACGCCCGAAGCAGTCCTTTTGTTTATGTTCCAGCTCCCATGTTCAGCCTATAAGAAATCTCTCACTAGGCATTTACTCCAAGCGGCTAAGTCAGTCATCCCACGTAAATGGAAGACTACCTCTCCCCCATCCCTGGCAGATTGGGTAGACAAGGTTGCACACACACACCGCATGGAGGAGCTCGTGGCTAAAACGGGCGCGAATATAACCAAGTTCTTGCGGACTTGGGCCCCCTGGACAAAATACCAAACTTCCACAGAATTCCGAGCCTTAACTCTTTAATCCTCTTGAGTCCCTTCGCATCTATCTCCCCCCCTTGGGAGTGGGCTTGGTCGGGGAGGCGTCGTCGTCGGGGGGTGCGGGTGGGATCGGGATTGAGAGACGTCGGTCTATTTTTTTTTTCCCCTCTCCCCCCTCTTCCTCTTCGTTTTTCCTCTTTTCTCCTTCACCCCTCTATGCTGTTTCCCAAAAGCGAAAAGGGGGTCTCAATGGCACTCTTTCACGCCCTTTAGGAACATCATCCACTCCCCCCGATTATTAGTGCTCACTTGCATTTCCGTAGACACCCACCGGTTGCGGACCACAAGAGACCCTTGACATATACAGTGAAGGGTCCTGCATATCTTCGATTATACAAGTTTGTCGCTTGTAGTTGCTCTTATGTAAACCTTGTATTTGACTTTGGCTCCTCTCATATTGGTAGCAACTTGTCTTGTTTACTATAATGTATTGCCTTGTTATATTTTGAAAATCCAATAAATCTTTAAATATAAAAAAAAAAAAAAAAATAATCAATCTTCTTTATTAAACATATATTAAAAAATACAGCATGTCAAGCTAACAAACACTCCATATTACAGTTTATGGAGTGTTTGTTAGCTTGACGTGCTGTATTTTTTAACATATGTCTAATAAAGAAGATTGATTTTTTTAAACAAGCCTGCCTCCACCGTCATCTGAGCTGGATTACTACATATACTTGGATCCACTGGGAGTCAGTTTCGTCTCCTCTCTGAGCTCTGGCTGTGGGACAAGAGACAGCTTTATGGGTGAGCTGAATACACTTTGTTTATATTGATACTGTCAAACAGGTTACAAAGTGGTTTAAGGATAACCGAGTCAATGTTTTGGAGTGGTCATCACAAAGCCCTGATCTCAATCCTCATGAACATTTATGAGCAAAGCTGAAAAGGCGGGTGCGAGCAAGGCGACCTACAAACATGGCGCAGTTACACCAGTTCTGTCAGGAGGAATGGGCCAAAATTCCTACCAATTATTATGAGAAGCTTATGGAAGGATATCCAAAACATTTGACCCAAGTCATACAGTTTAAGGGCAATGCTACCAAATACTATTGAAATGTATGGAAACTTTTGACTTTGCAGAAAGTGATTATAATGCCTTAAAAATTTCTCTCTCTCATTATTCTGTCATTTGGCAAATATAAATAATTTTGGTTCCAAATTGACCTAAAATGGGTAAGGTTTATTCTGATTTCATGTCAGATAGTAAGAAAAACATGCATATGTGTCTTTTTATATAGTGCATGTAGAATTCTGGTTTCAACTGTATATCTACATTCAGAAAACAATTTCAAATGGTGATAACAGCTGAGGCACGTGATGTTCCCGTTCAGAAGAATAGCACAGTAAACAGAAGACTAGAGAGACTCAGTCCTGGAACAGAGGAGTGGAGGACAGTAAGTATAGGCTTTTTTTTTTATTTTATGGGACACCAGAGCCGTCCTTTTAATTTTTGATAAGAACCACATAACCATTATAAGACAGGTATATAAAACACTGATCTTAAAAAAAAATTCCCCTACTTATGTATATATAATGGATGTGAATCTCACAGAGGGTGTATATGTATATATTTATACACACACATACATATATACTCACACATCTGCACCTTCTATGCTACTCATATTCGAGAGTAATGGCATCCCTTCTGCTCCACAACCACGAGTATTATCATATACGTATAAATAATGTTTCTTTCTCTTTATTGTAGCCATTAATGTATTTGGTAAAACCTATCATTTAGCATTGTTTTCTCAGTGGTCGTTGCTCCTCCCCCTCAATTACATGTTTGTGTGATGTATCCACCCAGTTGGGGCTATATAAAGCCTGTACTGCACAGGTACTAGCAGAAGGGAGAGCACTGACATACAGGATCATGGAGTTCACTGGCATATTGTTCTTGGTACTTGGCGGCTCACTCAGTTGGGCATCACCAGTATTGGTAAGTTTGGGTCCATCGGTCAATTAAGTGTCATTTTTTATTCCATTCTAACTTTATTTTTTTCTTGCAGAAAAAAGATGCAGGAGATAAAAAGTGTAAGTAATATTCTTGCTTTCATTAAATTATCGGCACTGATCTATTTTTTGTGTTATATTTCTTCATTCTATAGTCAGTAATAATATTATCCTCATATCCATCCTCACTTGCACTAATTCTGCCGATATATATTTATTGTGAGCTTTGCTTGCTTCTACCTGACACTGCAGTAAGTCCTGAAGCATAACATAAAATCCATGCATGTTTCAGATGAATAGAAAAGTACTGAAATATTGTTTACAAGTATTTCTCCAGTATGTTGAATGGAGTTCGTCTGCTTATGAAACAATTTGCACAAGCGAGTTTCATTCATTACTGTTAGGGCGCATCCCCACGGCAGAGACAAATACCAGTCGGTCATCCGACTGGTATTTGCTCTGTTTTTGTGGCCGTGCACATGGCCGCCCGGGGACAGCTTTTCTCAGCGGTTTGCGGAGAAAATCCCTCCCCCTTCTCATCGACAGGTTCATGTTCCACCCAAAAACCGGGCGGAAGAATGAACATGCTCAATGTTTTCCGTACCGCGGGCGGTCTAAAAAAACGTCCGGTGGAAAATTCGTGCAGTGGGGACCGCTGCACCGATTTTCCATAGAAGTCCATTCTACGGTTTGACAGATGGTTTTCAAAACCAAAAAACGTCTGTAAAACCGTCCAAAAACCCTTGCCGTGGGGTCAAGCATTAATAGTTACCTATGGCATAATTCATACATCGTAGGTGTTTTCTGTATGATGAGATGACAATTACATCTTTTCAGTGTTGTTTTTCTGAAATTCAATGGCTCTGATAGAAAATATAATTGTACTAGTGATTCTTAATTAGAAAATGTAGTATGTCACATCCATGAGTATGTGCCCATTTTCCCATATTGGCCAAGTCATTTTGTGATTTCAAAGAAAGCTATTATCTGATATGTGAGGAAATTAAAAATCACCAATACAGGTATGTGAAAAAGCAAGGACATACATATGTGGGATCTTCATTCAAAATAAATATATATAAAATAGACTTATATGCTTATGTAATTGTATATAATAATAAAAAATATAATAAAAAGGGGTAGGGACTGTAGGTTTTTCTTTTTTTTAAAATTTTTGTTTTAAAATCGGAACAGGAATATGTATTAAATGTAACTCCAGCACAATTTTTTTTTTTAATTTTGGATAGTGCAGGGAAGGGTTAATACATTTGTTTTGCTGTCTGTGCCCTTGTTAAGAACATTTCACCTTATTTTTACCTCATCTGCTGCTGTGCCATGCTGGAACTTGTCATTCCATAGCTACTATCTGCTGTGGAACATGGAGCTACAAGTGACAGCATGCCTAAGTCTCCGTTTGTAACTAGGTGACAGATGTAAGTCGGAACGGTGTAAGTCGGGGACTGCCTGTGTGTGTGTGTGTGTGTGTGTGATGTTATGTATATATATAGAATAAAAATGCAATTGCAGCACTGAGATCATTTATCAAAACTGTCTATTACTAAAACCTTCTGTTGCCCATGGCAACCAATCAGAGCTCAGCTTTAATTCCTATACTGCTCTGGAAAAATGAAAGCTGAGCTCTCATTGGTTGCTATGGGCAACAAAGACAGTCTGACCCCTACCCAGTATTGATAAACTAGACTCAGTGTTTTTTAGCTTTCATTTTTTACAGAGCTCCCTGGGTGGTATGAATGTTAGGGTATGTTCACACGGCATTTTGCGCATAATTGCACGCACATTTTGGTGCGTATTGTGCCTTATACGTGGCAAAATGCGCCCCACAATTACGGTAATTCATAGCTCTCATAGAGAACTATGAATTACGTGTCGTCTCCCCAGACGTACAATACGATTGTATCAGACGCCCGGGGAGAGAGGTGACATGTGAATTGTTTCCGGGGAATGAGTGTTTGTTGCGCCGCTGACCATGCATGTTAATGGGACCGGACCCCGGGGGCTTTCCCTCCCCCCCGTGCTTTGGAAGTACGCGCTCATCAGCGCGACTTCCAAAACACACGCCGTATTGCGCCACAATTACACCATGTGAACGTACCTTTATGCTAACATTCTTCTGGGGTCAGTACTATTCCAGCAATGCCACATTTTGATTGTATTGTATGCCTGGAGAGACAATTAGTAATTCATAGTTCTCTATGAGAGCTATGAATTACCATAATTGCGGTGCACATTTCGCCGCGTATAAAGCACAGTACACGACGAAATGTGTGCACAATTACGCGCAAAAAGACGTTGTGTGAACATACCCTAAGGCCTCGTTCACACGGTTTATTTGGGCACGGATTGGCGCCGTACTCCGTGCCGGATTTGCGCTGCAGTACGGCGCCAATCCGTCCCTGTACATTACGGTAATCCACTGCTCTCATAGAGAACAGTGGATTCCGTCACTCCCCACCGCTCGGCGAATCCGCCGGGCGGGGAGAAACTGACATGCACATTATTTACGCGCGTACGCGCGTAAACAAATGCATTGTCTATGGGGCCGGGAGCGGCGCCCCCGCTGCGCTCCGGCCTCGCCCCCGTCCCGCCCCTTATTCACGGCGGATTTGTGAGCTCAATACGGCTCACAAATCCGTCGGGAATAAGCCGTGTGAACACGGCCTAAGAAACCAGAAAAAGGAATTACATATAGTGCAGTATCTGTCACAATCCAGTGGTGAACCACTTCCAGACGCTGTTATATAACATAATATTGCCATGCTACATCTTTCTCCTTACTGGGCGGAGCTACAGTTGCTAGGCAAGCTCTATGGAAACTACATTTCCCATAACAGTCACTTCCTCCAGCTGAGCTATAGCTTCTATATACTATATCCTCACCACATTTATATATAGATGTGTGTACAGCCCTCAGTCTCTTGTCTACTCTGCAGAGTTGTCCCTCACACCACAAGTCTGTCAGTCAGCTTATTAACCAGGAACTCAGAGTCTGTCCTGCTTCCTGTAGGACATGTTTCTACTGTAAAAGGTGCTTGGCGGTCATTTATTTATTCTATAATGATTATCCCTTCGACAAAGCGAGCAGACTTTTCTAATTAAAGTTATTTAGGATTTTTTTTTAATTATGACATGTAGTTTATCTATTTAGTTTTCTTCTTTTCCAGGAGAACCCCTTTAAGTTGAATTTGTGTGTAAGTCGGAACAGGTACATTTATTAAATGTAACTCCATCAATTTTATTTTTTTATTTTTTTACATTTTTTAGTTTTGGATAGTGCAGGGACGAGTTTTTATAATAGTTTTGCTGTCTTTGCCCCTGTTTAGAAGATTTCACCTTACTTTCTGTCTCTCACGTGCTGCTGTGGCATGCTGACACTTGTAGTTTCAACAGCTACTAGCTGCTCAGGAACATGGAACTACAAGTGCCAGCATTCCATAGCGGCACATGTTATACACATGTACAAATTAGCTCCCATACAATTAGTACATGCGTGGTTCCACAACTACAAATGCCAGCTTGCCACACATGTACCAATTGTATGGGTGCTGATACAGTAAAGTACTTTAGACTGGAGGTTGCCAGAGAAGGGTGGGGGAGACCGTAAAAAAAGACCTGCCGTACCAGGGCCAACAACGCATGATGAGAGCAGTGTCTGGGAGAGCTGTTTTGCTGGCCTGAAGACCGAGATTCCCAGCACAAGGAAGGGTGGGTGGGAGGAAGGTAAAAAATAGCTGTGCCAGTCGGAAGACACAGTGGGCAGAGGAAGGCTTGAGACATCCCGAGGTTGTTATGCAGCGTCACGTCAGCACGCCGCGCCATGCCCCATAAGTCTCCGTTTGTAACTAGGAGACGGATTTAGGTCGGAACATTGTTAATGCCTGTATATAATTTTCAGTCTTAAGACCTTTGTGGAGTGAGCTATAGATTTTATTCATACCATTTTGGGTTGGATATAATTTTTTTGCTGCTTTTTATACTAAGGCACGATAATAGAAATCTGAAATTTTGAACAGCATTCATCATTCAGTTAATAATAATAATAATCTTTATTTCTATAGCGCCAACATATTCCGCAGCACTTTACAAATTCAAGAGTAAACATACAGTCATTACACATTAACAGGACTTACAAATGAGACACAAGGTGTGAGGGCCCTGCTCGTGAGAGCTTACACTCTATTAGGGTGTATGGGTGAAACATACGGTAAGAAGTGCCAAGTTTACAATGGTCCAGCCATGTTTCATAAATAGGGGTGGTTTACATGAAAAATGGATGAACCTGCCACCCAGACTGTACATCTATATACAGATAAGTGCCTGTGAGTGCCCAAGTGCAGGGAGTTAATGAAGTTTTATTTTAATACATTGAACATTTATGAATATAGCAAAACCAATGATTGTGTATGAACTTTTGTATTTTACTTTTAAGCTTAGCCGTAGCCTTTGAGTTGTACAATATACTGCAATACTTACATAATTCAGTATATTGTCATTGACCACTCTTGTGTCATGTCCTGATGCTGACAGGGTTTAATAGGAGTACTATCGTGGCAGGCTTGGGGGCATTCATAGACCACTGATGCCATGACATCCATATGGTAAAAGGGAAGGTGATAACTCAGATCCCAACCATTATATAGAAAAGCTATGGCACTCCTTGGGATACTGTTGCAAAAGTGATTTTTATTCAAACCATAAAGATGTGGTACAGGTAATTGTCAGCTCTTCATATACACAAAATATAAAACATGCACAGAAGAGAAAAGGATGTTCTCACGGTTCTACGTTTTGGATAAGCAGATCTTCATCCCGTGGGACCTTAAAGGGGGGAGTGAGGAGCTTTGTGCTGGAGAGTGACACTTTATGCTTTACAGCGCTGTTATCAGCAGCATTGGTCAAATACTCTTGGCTTTTGCCTTCTGGTACTGTGGCCTTTGAAATCTTTGAATCATCTGCCCTGGGCACGTTGTGGGCAACTTATTAAGTGGCTTTTTATACGCCAGTCTTAAACTGAAATATGTTGGAGTAAAATGTGCCTGGTGTGCCTGGCCTCATTTATGAAAACTGTCTAATAATAAGACTGTCTTTGTTGCCCACAGCAACCAATCACAGCTCAGATTTCTTCTTCCAGAACAGTATAACAAATTAAAGCTGAGCCCTGATTAGTTCTATGGGCAACACAGATAAATCTTACTGTTAGGCAGTTTTCATAAATGAGGCTTATTGCTATGAGGGGGGGAACCCATCAGCGCTGTGTTCGGCTGCACCTGAAACCCCCCCATAGAACAGAATAGAAAGTAGTATGCGAGCATTCTGAATATAACCTTCTAGGGGTCTGTTCCCACTGCTATGACCCCAAAGAATGAGCTGAAAAATGAAATCTGCACTGGCTTTGAGCAGCAGTCACTTTTTGCTGCTTTTTGAGCACTTTTCCAGCTTGATTCCTAGCAGGGGCATAACTACCGGGGTAGCAGACGTAGCAGCTGCCACGGGGCCCGGGCCCCGGGGCAGCCGCTATCACGTCTGCTACACCGGTAATGCCGCACCTGGGCCCGCCGGCAGTGAACTTAACCGTTCACTGCGGCAGGCCCGGAGCTGAGGGGCCCGGCGCATCCCGCCTCTGAATGCCCGGGCCCTCCGGCCCGAGCCTTCAGAGACAGCGCTGCCCCGTGGTAGCAAAGTGGAGTGCATCCGGCGCTCTGCTCTGCTACTCTTCCTGACAGCAGGCGCCGGCTCTCGGTGATCACGTGGGCAGCGCGATTACGTCACATGATCGCACCGCCAGCGCTGAGCACAGCGGCTGGTGCGCGGCGCGTCGGAGGAGCGTGGACCGAGGTAAATTAGTGATTTCTTATTTTACCTGCCCTGCCAGCCTGTATAGCACACCAGCCTGTCTATATACCCCAGCCTGTCTATATACCCCAGCCTGCCTATATAGCTCCACTGCCTGCCTAGATAGCCCCTACGCCTACCTATATAGCCCCTCTGCCTGCCTATATATCCCCCTAAGCCTACCTATATAGCCCCCCCGGCCTACCTTCTTATATGGCCCCTATAGCCCACCTAACCTGTGTCGATCTCTATTGCTCCCTATAGCTACCTTAAACCTGCCTGTCTATCTATTTAGCCCCCTATAGCTACCTAAACTCTACATGCCTACCTATATGGCCCCTATAGCCTACCTAAAGCCTGCCTGTCTATTTGGGTCCCCCTATAGCCTATTTACCTACCTGTCTACCTATGTGGGCCCCACCTATAGCCTAGCTACCTGGGGCCCACCTACAGCCTACCTGTGGTCCACCTACTGCATACCTACCTACCTGGGGCCTAAATACTGCCTACCTAATTGAGACCTGCCTGACTACTACCTACCTACCTAGGATCTACTTACCTGGGGCCTATGTACTACCTACCTACCTCAAGTCTACTAACCTACCTACCTAGGGCCTACCAACCTATATAATGAGGGTCTACCTGCTTATGGTGTGGGGTACAGGCCATAGCTGTAACACAATCTCCAAGGGGTGAATCCTCTGTTCCTCCCCTCTAGTAGACTGGGCATCTAAGCTATGGCCTGTATCTGCCCTCCCACCCTTTGGAAGTTTGTACAGAGCTGGGGGGCAGGGAGTGAGGTGCTGAAAAAGTGAGGATTCTAAGATATTTGTGTCCAAATCTGCATTGACGAGTGGTGGCTGGGAGAAGTCATTATGGCGGTCTGGAGCGGATGCAGATCAAAAGAGAAAGTCAACGACTCCGTAGACAAACGTCACCTGTGAGTCACAAGATGTAACTGTACTGTAATAACTTATGTCATCAGGGCCTGTTTACACCTATCTACCACTTTATGGTCATGCCATGGAGCAGTTATTGCAGAGAAAGAAATATTTAATACAGTTTGTAGATCACTTTTGTACTCTAGTATATACCACTATATGGTAGTAATATTGATCTTTATTAATTAATAGTATAGGGGTATTAGTCACTATGTGGTGGTAATTTGTGGTCTTGTTCTGGCAGCATAATCCGGTCCATATGTAGTAGTGCTATTGGTAATGTTAATATGGGTATAGTGGGATTTGTTAGGTAGCAGTATGATGGGGATATCTATGGTGAGGTGCTCACTCCTTGTATTATCTAGTAATTGCATGACTTAAGAGGTCCCGGTAAATGTTCATGGTCAGGGAAGCGGGAGGGAGGGGGGGGGGGGCATCAAAAAGTTTGCTTTGGGGCCCAGGCTTCCCTAGTTACGCCCCTGATTCTCAGTAATTTTGTCATGGACTGCAACCCTCCACTAAACCCCACCCAATATATACAGATCTTTTCAAGAGGAAGCAATAGGTTGCACATTATAGTTTACATGTGGCTTGCACCATCATTTGTTACTTTTTATGCACAATAAAACTTGGTGTAATAAAAGTTCCAGAAGTCCTGCTGATTGGATAGGAGTTCATCCACAAACCGCAGAAGGGAAAGATATGGCTGCAAATGTTTGGTTTCTATAAATTATGCCACAGTTGGTTTGTTACTGTTCTTTTTAATTGACTTCCTCGTTATATTTATAAATGTATATATGATCAAATATGGATGTGTCCATGTAAAAAGCAACTATAAGATGTGGGATCTCCTGATGTTTGTCTCATGACTTTATCTAAGGGAATGTTTATCCTCCAAAAGGATTTTTTTTTTCTCTCAGACCCTTTAAAGAGCCTTGAAAAGTTTTATAGGGCTCTCTAATGGGACAGACTTGACAGAGAGGAAAGCTACCTCCAGTGGGTGGTGCTAGAGGGACAGATTCCTTCTTTTTAGTTAAAAGATCATTTACGAACCCCTTTTTCCCATGGATTATTGCCTGGCTTATTTAGTATCTCACAAAAGTGATTACACCCCTCATATTTTTGTAAAGATTTTATTATATCTTTTCATGGGACAATACTGAAGATATGACACTTTGATACAATGTAAAGTAGTAAGGTTACAGCTTGTATGACAGTGTCAATTTGGTGTATCCTCAAAATAACTCAACGCACAGTCATCAATGTGTAAACTGCTGGCAACAAAAGTGAGTACACCCCCAAATGAACATGGACAAATTGGGCCCAAAGTGTAAATATTTTCCAGCACTGCCTTAACTCTCATGGGCATGGAGTTCCCTAGAGCTTCACAGGTTACCACTGGAATCTCTTCCACTTCTCCATGACAACATTGTGGAGCTGGTGGACCTTACGCTCCTCCACCTTCTGTTTGAGGATGCCCAACAGATGCTTAATAGTGTTTAGCCAATCCAGCAACTTTGCCCTCATTTTCTTTAGCAAGGCAGTGGTCGTTTTGGAGGAGTGTTTGGGTTCGTTATCATGTTGTAATACTGCCCTAATGCCCAGTGTCTGAAGGGAGGACATACTGCTCTGCTTCAGTATGTTACAGTAACTCTTGGCATTCAAGGTTCCCTCAATGAACTGCAGCCTCCAACAGTTGGAAGCACTCATGCAGCCCCAAATCATGACAGTCCCACCACCATTCTTGACTGTAGGTAAGACACACTTGGACACACTTGACACATCTGAACCACATAAGTTTATCTTGGTCTCCCAATTTGTCCATTTTTACTGAGGGTTGCACTCACTTTTGTTGCCAGCCGTTTAGGCATTGATGGCTGTGTGTTATTTTGAGGTCACATCAAATTTACACTGTTATACAAGCTATACACTAACTACTTAACATTGTATCAAAGTGTGATATCTTCAGTGTTGCCCCTTCAAAATATATAGTACAATATTTACAAGAATGTAAGGAGAGTACTCACTTATGTGATAAACTGTACAACTCCATACATCAGCTTGGCGCTCTCCACAAAGAGAAACAATTCCACCCTAGAATAGGTGTATTCCAGGGAGGAACACTCACTCTGTATGATGGAATTGTATTTTGCTGCAGTATTTTTATGTCTCCTTGCTGGAAAATATGGTGATAGCCTAGGTGGAAGCCAAAAGAAACACGGGCATTACGCTTCAACAAAGGGTGGCCATCGATCAGTAACCCTTGCAGATCCTTTTAGCTTAGATGTTTGGGGAAGGTTTCTGGTACCCATCCCCTTTTGGTGGAGGGCTCTATGATACACAACTCTTTGTCCACTTTTTGAGGCACACTATACTGTTTATGCACCAGGGTGAAAGAGAACATGTATTCAGGGTGTAATCAAGAATGACCTTTTCATTTTCATTTTGTCTTAATTACTTTTTCTTTTCTCTTCAGACGCTGACCTTTTTACTGGCAATGACAAGATGACAATATTTGACATCATTTCAACACAAAACAAAGGTAACATTTGTGCAACATCCACTGATGTTTTGGGGCTATTTTTGACATTTTTTAACTATTAGAAATAATTGTGTGTTAAACATATATCAAGGTTATTTATTTTTTTTGTATTGGTGGACTGTTATTGACAGAATACCCAGCAATCAGCATAATGAAAGGGCCATGGAGCTCCAAAAAGCAGCACATTCCCTTAATTGTTCACCAGGCACAGTAACATGCACTTAGCAATGGTTTCCCTAGTAGTGCATTCAAGTAATTGGGACTGAGCTGTAATACCATGCATCAAAAGAAGACACCCAGCAGCACAATACCCATTAACAAACAGAAGATGGATGCAAAGCTTCTAGCCCTTGAATCCCTAGGGCAAAGTAATACGGTACAAAAATATCAAAAAGAAAGCGGCATCCACAGGGTAGTGCAGAAAAGGGTCAAACCATCTTTATTCCTCCATAGATTGTTTTATGGGGTGCACTTTATGGAGGAATGAAGCTGGTTTGATCCTTTTCTACACTACATGGCGGATGCTGCTTTCTTTTTTATATTTTTGGAACTGTAATACCAGGCACAGCCACTACCAAATGCATGTCACTGTACCTGGTAAATGGGCCTGAGCACCCCTTACCATTCCTAAGCATAGGCCATCAATATCAAAATCCCAGAAAACCCCTGTGAATAGAGTTTCTAAGTAAATTTCCTTCCTCCTTTCAGACCTTCCTATCCTTCTTGAGGGTGGTGACATGATACGTTCACTCTCACGTAGTCTGAGACAATGTCCAAAATGTTGGATGTGGAAAAAAAACGAAAATGGAATAACTCAAATCCCATATAACCTTGATCCCAAGTACAGTAAGTGAGCTCTATGATATGTGTTACATTAGATAATTGTGTCTGGAGAATTTTATCAATATTTTATGTCCCCCAAATTTTTTCTATTTCCAGTGGATTTCGACAAACAAGTGTTCAGTTTAGCCATGAAAGAATTTGAGGTGATGACCTGTGTACAGTTTGTCAACAGAACGAATGAAGATGACTATCTCATGATAAAAGATCGAAGAGGGTATGACATTCAACCTTGGTTGGTCCTTCAGTTTTTCTATTGAATGGCAATTACTGGTACAGGACTCTCCTCTACAGAGGAAATTTATTGCTTCCAAAAAATGCAGGGGAATAGGTCCCAGGTATTTAGGACACACATGAGCGTGGGGTGGGTGGATGGGCATACGGTACACTAAATTTTTGTTATCTGGGCACCAAAATGGAGCACCACAGTAAAAGACCAGATCAATTTATTGTATGGGGCCATCTCTATGTAGATAAACTATGGGCTTTATTTACATTACAGTTGAGCCCCTTCTGGATATGTAATGAACATGTATGTCCGTGTCAGGTGGGGAGGATGGAGCACAGGAGTTACAACCTCTTAGGTGGTGCTGTCCGCACAACCATGTTATATAAGAATAGGTAACCCCATTCATAACCCTATTAAAAATGCCTCTATAGGTGATCACAGGGTGCTGATTGGCTGCCATATCAGTTAGGGACCTCCATAAAAAAGATGAAAAAATAATGGCGCAATTGTGTTTTTTCCCATTCAACAATGCTAATAATTTTTTTATGTTCCCCAATATATTGTATGTTACAATAAAGAAGCCCAAATACAAATACAAAAGTAAAGTTTCTTAAAAGGCAGAACTGTAAAAGCTGAAACTTAGTTGTCACAAATCTAAGAATCTGGAGGGGTTCCAACCTTTATGTCTTTGGAGACCCAACAGCTTGTTTTTATGGCTTTCATTAAGGGATATTAAATTGTAGCACTGTGAAAACATGGCCCTGCACTGGTTACATGGGGAATATTTTTTCCTCTTTCTTTTCTTTTTGATTTCTAGCACTGTATGAAATGCTCAGTCATATATGGAGACATGTATGAACAGAGTTGCGCCAGTTTTCTGGTGTAGTTTGAGCCAAAACAAATGTATGAACAGGTGCACTCCAAACTTTGGTGCGTTGAGTCCCTTTGTAAATCTTGGGCTGTTCTGCGTCACACCACATTCATAGAAGTAGACACATTTATGATTCTTTGACACCAAACCTAGGCACAGAGCAGTTAGAACAGCCAGACCAGGGTAGAAGTGGTTCCTGAGCCAGACTTGTTGTATTGGTTCTACACTGCTCCTGTATGTATGACCTGCAGAAGAACAGACCAGGGTAAAGGTGGTGCCTGAGCCAGACTTGTTGTATTGGTTCTACACTGCCCTGCATGTATGACCTGCAGAGGAACAGCCAGACCAGGGTAAAGGTGGTGCCTGAGCAGGACTTGTGGTATTGGCTCTATACTGCACCTGTATGTATGACCTGCAGAAGAACAGGTTCATACATCTGGTGCATTCTACACTGCCTTAAGGCCTGTCAGTGCCAACGTTCATACATGTCGCCCATAATCTCCAACTTCACATTATCAGAGCAGTTTCCCTGCAACTGGGTCTGCTTCAGGGATAGGGGAAATGTGTAATGAATGAAAGTAATAGTAGTAATAATAATTCATAATTAAAGGGGTTGTCTCACTACATTGATTCATCTTACCTCAGTCCTGTTTTCTTGGTTTCATTTTGAAGTCAGGTGCGTATTTACTGGCTTCCACTAGGCTGCAGTAGAAGCCAGGTCTGTAGCTATAACAACCAGTGCTGGCAGCCTATCCAGAGAGATCAAACAAGTCTGTAGCTATAGCAACCGGTGTTGGCAGCCTATCAGGAGAGATCAAACAGGTCTGTAGCGACCTGAGCAGCTGATGCAGCCCATACAAGAGGGGATATCTAGGAATAGGTAGGACACTGTTAATGGACACATATTGCAAAGTGACTTGTTTTTGCAAGATCTTTAACATAAAAAGCAATCCTTGTAGACAAACCCTTTAAGTACTTTTTTAACCTTTCAGTGGACAAGCCATCCATGTCTGAAACCTGTCTTACTAAAATTCCCCAAAACTTTAGATATGTATCAAAATATATAGTATCCAATAGTAAAAATCGCAAGCTAAAAGCCCAATAAGATCTGCTTCATACTTAAATTATGCATGGTGTAGTGAGAAAAACATAAGAAGAAAAACACAAACTGCCTGAAAAATGTCACATCTATAGCATGCTGTATTAGAAATAAATTGTTACTGACCAAAAAAAGTTAATCCAAAGTTTAAAAAAAATAAAAAAAACTGTGCTAAGAAAAATGCAATTTATGAAGTGTGTTTCATGTTTCCCTATTGAATTTAAGCTAACATCTGGCCATTGCAGTTTTCGTAAAAAAAAAAAAAGGGGGCATTCAAAATTGTCCATAAAAAAATTTGGTTTTGCAAATCTGCAACATATGAAATCATCCTAAATCTATAAAAATTAAATACAATGTATAGAACTGGTAAATAAAAAAAAATTGCAAATATTTGACCACAAAAAACAGGGAATCACTAGAAAGTGCTTGTCTATAAATATGTACGGTATGAGGGGGCCCATATGGACTGGGTATTTACTGAGAACTTAGTGACACTTTTCTTTTTTAGGTGTTGGTCGCACATTGGCAAGGTTAAAGGTGCACAAACATTAAGCCTGGGTGTACCTGGCTGTATAAGATACAATCTAATTCAGCATGAACTCATGCACGTGCTCGGCTTCCACCATGAGCAAAACAGGAATGACCGAGACCAGAATATCAATATCTTATGGGAAAACATTTCTCCAAGTAAGTACTTATATCTGGTATATTTTCCATAAGTCAGATATCTGCTTCTTCTGTAGAGTATTAGAAAGAGTTTGAAATAAATGATTTAATACTTCTATCTGCTTAAAGAGGACCTCACACCTCCAGGGAAACCTTATGAAGTAACAGGAGACTAAAACACAACCACTTTCTCAAATATGCTTCATTAGGAAAATCAAAGCATTTCACCTGTAATTCAGTTTAAAAAAAAGTGCTAGCCCTTTAAGATAGCTCTGAAGTCAGGCCAAGTAGACACATGACAGCTTGATGGATCACTATGTTCACAGTTGTGTCAAAGCAACTGTTTCTGAGCGGGAAGAGTCCACTGTGAAAGTAGGAGCCAGGAAGTCTATATCATGTGTGCACACTGGTAAGCTCTGGGCTGCTATTTCTGTGCTGGATCTAACATTAGCAGTATTGTAATGTAGATGTCTGTAAACCTTGTCACACGTGTCCTCAGTGCGCTGTGTCTGCTGAGGTGTATGTAGTGAGAGACTCAGATTACCCTGTACTAGCAGCTTTGCCCTCACCTCCCCCTGCACAGTTGGTATCTCTAAACAGAAAGAATCCTTGCAACATAATGAGCTCTGCTAGCAAAGTGAAACTAAAATCTGTCCCCCTATAATACTGAGGTGATTCTTCTGATTTGCTGATGACATGTATTAGAAAAAAGTCTTATAATTTCATCTCCTATTATGGTTTGTTTGGAGGTGATAGGTGCTCTTTAAGGCCTCATGCACACAGCTTTATAAGGGGCCTCTTATGTAAAGAACTGTACAGGGGCATAACTAGAAGCCTGGGCACATAGTAAACTTTTGGATGGGGCACCCTCCAACTCACCCCTCCCTAACCATGAGCACTTACCGGGAAATGCAGTTACTAGATAATACAAGGGGCAAATACTTCACCATAGATATCACCATCATACTACTACCAAACAAATCTCACTATATCAAGACCAACATTACCAATAACACTACTACATATGGACCTGATTAAACTGCCAGAACATGACCACAAATTACCACATAGTGACTGAATAATACCCCTACACTATTACTGATCAGTATATAAAGACCAATACTACCACCATAAAGTGACCATATAGTGGTAGGTATCAGTGTGCATACCAGTGTACACAGACTCTGCAGATTTATAAGTGATTACAGTGCAGTTACAACTTGTGACTCACAGGTGACTTTTTTCTGACAAGTCGTTGACTTTCTCTTTTGTTCTGCATCCGGTCCAGACCACCATGATGACTTCTCCTGGCCACCACTTGTCCCTGCAGATTTAGACACAAGTATCTTAGAATCCTCACTTTTTCAGCACCTCACTTCCTGCCCCCACCTCTGTAAAAACTTTCAAGAGGTGGTAAAGCAGCTACAGGCCATAGCTTAGAGCACAGGTGTCAAACTTCTGGCCCTCCAGCTGTTGGGAAACTAAAACTCCCATCATGCATTTGTATAATCTATAACAGTGGGCATGACGGGAGTTGTAGTTCCCAACAGCTGGAGGGCCGGCAGTTTAACACCTCTGGCTTAGAGGCCTAGTCTCTTAGAGGGGAGGTACAGAGAATTCACCCCCCTGGAGATTGTGTTACAGGTATGGCATATACCGCTCAGAATCATATTGCCAGGTAGGTAGACCCCATTAGATAGGTAATTTGGTAGGCTCCAGGTAGGTAGGTAGGCAGTACATATGTCTCTTGTAGGTAGATTGTCCCTAAGTAGATAGGCAGCAGTTAGGCAGGTCTCAGTTGAATAAGTAGGCTGCAGATAGATAGGTAGATTGTCCCTAAGTAGGCAGTAGTTGGGCTTCAGTTAGGTAAGCAACCCTAAGGTAGGTAGGTAGGCTGTAGGTAGGCCCCAAGTAGCTAACTAGGCACTAGGTGGGCAATAGGTAGCTAGTTTATAGTTGGGGCCCACATAGGTAGGTAAATAGGCTATAGGGGGCCCCAAATTGGCAGGGAAGCTTTAGCTAGGCTATATCGGTCCATTTAGGCAGGCAGGGATTAGATAGGTTAAAGGGGGTTTAGGTAGGCTATTGGGCCCCATATAGGCAGGCAGAGTTTAGATATGGTAGCTACAGAGCCCCATATAGATAGGCAGGCAGGGTATAGGGGCCATATAGATAGGAGAGCAAGATTTAGGTAGTTATAGGGATCCATAAAGGCAGGCAGGATTTAGGTATCTATAGGGCCCATATAGGTAGGCAGACAGGGTTTAGGTAGGGAATAGGGGCCATGTAATTAGGCAGGAAGAGTTTAGGTAGCTAAAGGGGCCATATATGTAGGCAGGCAGGGTTTAGGTGGCTATAGGGGCCATATATGTAGGCAGGCAGGGTTTAGGGTAGGCTATAGGGGCCATATATGTAGGCAGGCAGCACTTAGGGTAGTCTATAGGGGCCATATATGTAGGCAGGCAGGCAGGCTTCATTAATGTTAAAAAAAAAAGAAGTCACTTACTCACCTGCTCCATGGTCCCTCGATGCGAGGGCAGTTTGTGCTTGGCGCGGGCAGTGCAATGATATGAGGTCATTGCATCACCCACGTCAGCACTGTGGGCCGGCGCCCTCTAGGCTCAAGGTCTAGCAGGCAGATTAACAGGGTGGAGCGCCGGTTGTGTTGCCTTTGAATGCTTGGGCCATAGAACCCGGGCGTTCAGAGGTTGGAAGTGCCGGGCCCCGCAGCTCCGAGTTCGCTGGCTGTGAACTGCCCGGGGCAGCTGCTATGTCTGCTACCCTGGTAGTTAAACCTCTGAAGCTGTAATAGGGCTTCCATAGAGGTGTATGAGGCCTCTACTGTATTGCTATTTGCTTATGGTTTCATACAAATGCATCATGGACTAAACTATAGATAGATCTACAGATAATACCACCTTCTATAGGAACCAGCAGTTGAGGAAGTCCACTCAGGTGTGTGAACATTGTACCTTTTTGTAAGGAGTTAGATACTGGTGGCCTTTTCTGTTTAGCACTTATCCTGCTTTTTCAGCTTCCTGTTAGGTGGGGGGGCATCTTATTTTACTATGGGGCCCTCTGAATTCTATTTACACTTCTATAAGAAATCCAATACTGGATTAACTATAGTACATGTACTCAAGCTACTTACTTGTAAACCAAATTTCACCATTTTTCTCTCAACTGTTAACAGTTCACCCACTTTTTGGGTGGTTTACCCAACTTATAGCAAATAAGGTAATGACAGGACATACAATGAATTGAACATAAAATGAATAAGGGGTAGATGTGCCTCCTTAATTTCTTCCTGAAATTTCATCCCAGCAACAGCAGCAGATTGGGCAGAAATGTAACCAATCTAAAAACTATCAAGACCCCCATCCTGGAGATGGGTCAAAAACCTTGTGGGAAAAACCAGTAGAGATTATAATTGAGTATTGATAACATCTTGGAGTATGAGGTACGCTGCAGCAGACTATGGAGGTATAAGAAAGCAGTGGGAGAATATCTCCATACACATGGCATGTGCCAGGATATGTATGACAGTGCAATACAAGCTCTGTAGACAGGGATCTGATGTGTGCGTGAGCCTTAGTAGAGTTTTTATAGAAGAATACTACTAGGAATAAAGGAAATTACAAATTGTACCCAGAACAATGTTATTACAGTATCTCAATGTTTTTGTTTGTTTTTTTAAACAGATAATCATGGTGCTTTTAACTTGGATGGTGCAGACACTCAGGACCTACCTTATGACTACAGCTCAGTCATGCAGTATCCCGCGTAAGTAGAGGACAAAACACATAGCTTAGTGTAGGGTCTGACATGCAGGAGGGATTGTGTACTCTGTAACCACACATCAAACAGAAATGGGATGACCTAATAATTACATTAAATGTGTATAAGAAGCATTTTCATTTTTATAATGTTTCATTACATTAATAAAGTGGTGGCCTATATTATATGTTTATTTCAATTTTAAGCTACTGCCGTGGTTACAGAAAAGAAATACATTTACTGACCTTGGCCCTCACTGCTGTTCCAGTGCTGATGCTGCCGGCGGTGTCCTCTGGTCCCTGTTTACTTCCTTGACATCCCCATTCAACAGCTGTTCAGTTCCTGAGCGTTGATGTCAGGGATATGGCACCAAACCGCTGAAGCCACTGACTGGTTACACTGGTCACATAACGCCTGTCGCAGCCAGACATAAGCAGACACCAGGGACATGGCGGGTAGCATCAGTGCTGGAGTGGTGGTGAGTGCCAGGTGTGAGTGTGTGAGACATATGTAGTTTAGAGTGGTACCAATAAAAACTGCAGGTCAGCCAGCACAAAAAAGTTGGCAATGTAAAGCAAATAAAAAAGTATTGTATTATTTTACATTTAGTAATATATAACAAAAACTATAGAAACTTGGCATTACTGGGAGTAAAAGTCATTTATACACTGTACGCTTCATGAAAAATGAACCCAAAAAAGATTGGCGCATTACTTCCAATTGCACCTCACATACCAGTTTCTTTTTGTTTCCCTATTCATTACTTAGTACATTAAAAATACAAATTGGCTCACAGAAACCGAGCCCTCATATGGCTATATCAATTATATAATTAAAGGGGTTGTCTCACTACAAGGATTGCTTTTTATGTTAAAGATCTTGCAAAAAAAAGTCACTTTGCAATATGTGTCCATTAACAGTGTCCTACCTATTCCTAGATATCCCCTCTTATATGTGCTGCATCAGCTCTTCAGGTCGCTATAGCTACAGACCTGTTAGATCTCTCCTGATAGGCCGCCAGCACTGGTTGCTATAGCTACAGATCATGTGTCCTCAGCAGTTCATCACTGCAGCCCAGTAGTGGCCAGTAAATGCTGAATTCAAAAATGAAACCGAGAAAACAGGACTGAGGTTAGATGATTCAATGTAGTGAGACAACCCCTTTAATTATTTCTGGATCTTGTAAGGGGAGGATAAGAAATATGAAAGCGTTGCCACCAAAATGTGATGCATCAGGAACAGGTAATGACAATGACTAATTCCATTTAGGAAATTTAGAATTAGCGTGGACGGAAATTTGAGAAGTTCATCTTCTTGGGTTTATTTACAGTTGTTATAGGGGACAAGTAAAGTTATTCCAGGTTACTTTACGTATGACCTCATGTTAATCTCCCATAGGTCATCTTACAGCATTAATGGACGTCCAACAATGGTCGCTAAATTTGACCTTAACATAGTTCTTGGACAGCATGTAGGAATGAATAATCTAGACATAATGAAGATCAATAAAGCCTATGACTGCAGTAAGTACTTTTATTTTATCCTAATTTTATATTAAAAGGATTGTCTAGAATTAGTAAAACTTGTCTGGTTCCTTCTTAAAATAGAACCACACTGGTCTATAGGGGATGTGTTTGGTATTGGTATTGAAACTCAGGCCTGCTCACTTCACTGGTGCTTACCCTGACCAAGGACAGTAGTGGAGGACAGCAGATATGTTTTACGAATAGGACAACCTCAGATACAGTTATATTTGGGTAAAACAATAAAATTTACTTTTGTATTTTCATCTTCATCACAGGTTGCGCATTTAGGAGAACATATCAAGTTGTCATTATATTGGTTATGTGTAGGATCAAGCTGTATGTAGGTCCCTGGATGATACATTGTGCATGTCCCTCTTTTAATTTAGAAGGAAGGAAAACTAGCTTATTAAAAAAAAAAAAAAAAAAAAAAAAAAAACACAATCTATTCCAAAAATAATATCATTTAGCTTCCCAATTAACCACTATATAGTGCTGAAATAGTGTTACACCAATCCCACTATATTGTGCCTAACTAATAATGCCACACAGTGTAATAATAATACCCCCACACAGTACTGCTAAAACAAATGTCACCAAAGCTGTATCCGTAAGTAATCTCATTTGTAGGGGGCAAATCCCAGAAGATGAGCTCTGACAGAGGGTCCTGGCATTGGCCTATTTAATGCACACTTCACCTTTCTGAGTATGCATGCTTATGATGTAAATACTCAAACAATTGCTAAGTTGTAGTCCGTTTAGATTCATGGTCTTAGATTTTTGCCCTGTGGATAGTAGTGAAAGTACAGGGGTATTTGCCCATTTTGCCCTTTCCACCACCTTTTTAAATTAAATGGGGCCAGGATGGGCAGAAAAAGAAAAATTATTATTTGCTTTGCTTCCCTTCCGGTTTCTCGTCCCATTTACATTGGAGTCTCTCCTGTGTTTTGGGATGAAAACTCAGAAGGGAAGAGGAGCAGGTCGCTGTGAAGCTCTGTGGTGTTATCAGTGGGGGATAAGTCGGTAAGTACTATTTTTATTTATGTTTTTTCTCTTTTTGTCCCCTCTGGCCCTATTTAAATAATGGTTTCTGTTATTATCTCTACCTTATTACTGATTGTCCTCTGTGTTACTATTCTACTCGAGTATAATTGCACTTTTCAATACATCAGGCCTCTGGTAATATTTATGTACTTTATTATGTAGAGCTCTAGACTAGATTCATGTTCTAAGGTTCAGCAAGATTTGATGACAAGTAATGTATTTATTTCAGATTTGTGTCGAAAAAAGTTTCTGGGACCATCAGGAACTTTTAACTATGATTCACCCTCAGCAAGCCAAGAAGGATCCAGCTGCCTTTACCTCATCCAGAGTGTCTTTAAGGTACAACTCCTGATCATAAAGGATATGTTGTAATGTCACTTATTTACTATAGTTTAAATATCACTAACATGTTCCTCAGTCCCGTACACAGATTCAATCCCCATCTGGGCTCACAATCTAAGTTCATATACTGTGTATCGATTACAAGATCAGTTATTTTAACTGATCACAACCAATGCAAAAATGCATCAGGCATCTTTATTCTCTTTCACCCCTTTATTTATTGCAAAACCATCAGTTACCATGAGATGTCTTCATCTCCTATCCATTCTGTTGGGGGGAAGCACAATTGACTGAAATACAGCTTTTCTAGCATTGGGTGCATTCCCATGGCACTGACAAAATACAGGTAGAATTTTTCACCGGTATTTTGTCTTTTTTTGGCAAGTAAAGGGATGCCATTTGTCCGCGGTTTGCGGGTAAAAGCCGCCCCCCTTCACACCTACATGTCCATGTTCTTCCCGCAAACCGGGTGGAAGAATGAACATGTTCTAAGTTTTTAGGATTGCCAGTGGTGTCAAAAAACCGTCCAGCACAAAATCTGTGCAGTGTGAACTGCTGCACCGATTTTCTATTTAAATGAATGTAAAACCGACTGAAAACCCTTGCCATGGGGACAAGCTCTTAGGGTTATAAATGGAGGGTTTGAAAAAAATATGCATTGTTTATGATCATGTTTTATTCAGTTGTTAGAGCCCAAAAAAATGGGTGGATTTAAAAAACAAAAGGAAATATGAAGGAAGGATCCACTTTTGGTTTTGGTTAATGAAACTGCATTAGCATCTTTCCAAAACAAATGGTTTGTGTGGGACAATATGCACCTGCATTCTGCCAGCAATCCGTGCCCCATAAAAAATAGGTGAATAGTCACTAACTGATGCAGCTTCCATACAGATTCTGTGTCAGAAACTGCATTGGGTTTATAAGACCTGAATGGGGCTAATCTGAGTCCAAAACTGGGGTGAACTCTGCTATATATATCCATGTCAGAAATCTAAGGGTATCGGCTCTATTTGCTGAAAGAAAATTCTATTGTGTGAATAAAGCTCTACAGTGGATAAATAGCACAAAATATTAACAGTTCAGACATTTCCAGGTGCTGATCTATGTGATGTTTTCTATTGTTTACATTTTTATATAATTAAAGAGAAATGGGGGTGTTTTCTGTTTTTCACATTTTATACTGTTACTTTTTTTAGCTAACTCCATTACCATCTGTGTCATAGCTTCTGTTTACAATAGAAACCACAACATTGTTCTATATCATTGTGAGACCCAACTGGTGGATCCTATTAACCTATGATGGAGTCCATTGCAGTTCAGCGGAGGGCATTACCTCAAGGGCAGGAAGACCACTGCATGATAAGCACTCTTGCCAAACAAATCTGACAAAATAGACAATGGAGACCCCAATGTAAATAACAGCTTGAATGAGGATGAAATAATGTCAACACTTGTTGCAAGAAAAAATAACTTTATATGGGGTGTCATTTCTTTTGGGGGCTACCCCTGCATTGTTGGGTATAATATTGTATGGGCACATTATCATATACATCAGGATCATTTCCTATGCCGAATGTATAGCCCAGTAAAGTTACAGTGTTACTTATTTCTCTTCCATCTCAGGTTCTCCTACAGATCAGTGATCTCAATGTCCCATCATCTCCTAACTGTAATGATGCCTACATTAAAGTCTATGACGGAAACAGTCAATCATCATCTGTCATTTTGGAGAAGACATGTGGGAGTGGAAAAATCCCACCTTTGACTTCATCTGACCAACTTATGTTGATAGAGATTGTGAGCACACAGCCATCCAATCAGATCACATTTAATGCTTCCTATCAAACAGGTAATGGACTTTCTCTACTGAAGTCCACCTCATTATAAATGGCCGTGCCTATATAAAATGCATTAATTCTCATTGAAAATGGTGGTATATGATCATAGAGATGGAAAGTCTAGTAATGATTCTTCATACCAACAAAACCATTCTAGTTTAAAGCAATCCTAGTGACCACAAATAACATTCTTATCTCCTAGTGAGATACGGAGGAACCTATGTGACGGATAACGGGAAGGTGACATCTCCATTGTTTCCTAATATGTATCCCAACAATGCGGACGCTGTGTACACTATCATAGCCCCCAAAGGATATAAGGTAAGAAGTTGTAGCTCATAGGGAAATCAATTTTAGGATAACTTTGCAGAATAGCTAGCAACTTATTGTCATACTACATTTTAGTATCATTATAAGTTGACATTAAAAGGGTTTTTCCAAAAATATTAAATTAATGGCCTATCTTTAAAAGGGGTTTTGCAACCAAGCAAAATCTTTCTAAGGCTGGCTCATAGCTCACTATGAGAGCCTCAATGAATTGGGAGATGGCCATGCTTGCGCAGTTTTCTCCCATTCATGTCTATGGGTGTTCAGAGTATAGCAGAGCACACTCACTCATCTATATTTGGAACTGTCATAGAAAAGAACAAGGAGAACTGCATAAGCACACCGATCTCCCCATTCCCTGAGGCTGGATCTAGGTCAGGATTTTGCTTTGTAACATAACTCCTTTAAGATAGACCATCAGAATCAAATCACTTGGAGTCCAAACCTCCACACACCTGCTTGTCGGTTGATTCCAAATTCTTATGATTTGTATAATGTCCCCATTATTCCCAGACTCAGAAATGCATTTTTTTATTGTCTCCTTTTTCAGGTGTCTATAAGCTTCAGGTATTTTGCAATGCGGTCTTCATTAGATTGCTCAGATGAGTATTTGCTGATTAGAGATGGTGCATCAGAAACATCCCCATCCCTGGGCCAATACTGTTATATTCCACCTACAATCGTGTCTTCTGGAAATGTAATGGTTCTGTATTTCCATAGTGGAGACATTGTTGATTATAATGGATTTGTTGCATTCTATAAATTTGGTAAGTGTTTTAGATGTGAGTAAAACTAAAATGTGCAGTTTTTTAAGAACTTGAAACTGACCTTACTGACCAATGAATTACATCTACATTGTTATTTTATTCATTACACTCAGCCAGGGGGACTGTTATGGGGCCCAGAGGTTAAAGGGGCCCACTCAGATAGAAGAACATTGTTCCTTTATGTAGGGAATAAGTAATTGTTGGCTTTCTTCTCTTCAGCACTACTATGTGGGTTCCATGGTTATGGCAGCACTATTTATACCTTTAACTATTGCTACTTATGCTGCTGTTTCAACTTTTTGTCATTAGAGGGTGAGACCCTATTTTACTTTGCTATGGGGAGCCATGAATTCTAGTTATGTTTCTGGATATTTCTTCTATATTTCTGTTCTCTATGCCTATTTAGACAAATTGAGAGCACACCTTCTCTGAGATACAAATACCTACATGATAGCTTACATGTGTCCTGGGAACTGGACATGAGACTGAATCCTCTCAAGGTGTCACTCATTTAGACAGAAAAGCACTACACTATTAAAATAAGAACAAATAGATCCAGGTTGGGGATCTATCTCACTATGAGCTTTTCTTATAATCTTATTTCTTATATTTGAATACATGTTACCTACCAAATCCTACATAATTCCTAACTAATCTAAAACAATTCATGCTAAAAAATAACTACTAGTACATCTCAAAAAAATTAGAATATCATTGAAAATTAACCCCTTAAGCCAAACGCTTGAAAAGTACTTAAAAGGGTTGTTTCGCTACAAGGATTGCTTTTTATGTTAAAGATCTTGTAAAAACAAGTCACTTTGCAATATATGTCCATTAACAGTGCCCTACCTATATGGAGATATCCCCTCTTGTGTGGGCTGTATCAGCTCCTCAGGTAGCTATAGCCACAGAACTGTTCAGTCTTTCAAGATAGGCTGCCGCACTGGTTGCTATAGCTACAGACCTGGCCTCTACTGCAGCATAGTAGATGCCAGTAAACTCGCCCCTGAGTTCAAAATGAAAGCATAGAAAAGGACTGAGGTAAGATGAATCAATGTAGTGAGACAACCCCTTTAATGACAGCACTTTTTTTTTTTAGTTTTTGTTTTTAGTTTAGTTTTTAGTTTTGCTTCCTTGTGTTTCAACAGTTGTAATTTTTTTATTTTTTTAAATGACGCAGTTGTATGAGGCCTCGTTTTAACCCCTTAAGGACCCGGGGATTTTTTTGGGTGACACGTTCGTTTTTCCCTTCTCGCCTTCCCAGAGCCATAACTTTTTTATTTTTCCACCTTAGACACATGAGGGCTTTTATTTTGTGGGACAAGATGTACTTTCTAATGGTGTTATTCACTATACTATAGAATATACTTGAAAACCGCAAAAAAATTCCAAATGGGACAAATTGTGAAAAAATATGTATTTTCGCCATGTTTGCGGGGGTTTTGCTTTTACGGCGTTCAATCTTCGGTAAATATAAAGTGTTATCTGTATTCTACAGGTTGTTACGCATCCGGCAATACCAAACATGTAGGGTTTCCGTTATGTTTTGGTACCGTAAAAAAATTCCAAACATTTTCTATTTTTGAAATAGAATTTTGTGCGACCAATAACTTTTTTGTACTAACACCTACGTCAGTGAGGGGGCATTTTTTGCGGGCTGAAGTGTACATTTTATCGCTAACAGTTTGTAATGCTAGCGACTTTTTTGATAATTTTTATTCCATTTTTTGAGTGACGTAAAATGACCAAAAACGCAATTTTGCCGTTTGGAATTTTTTTCTTCTACGGTGTTCAGCGTATGGGGTAAATGATGTTATATTTTAATAGATCGCACTTTTTTGGACACGGTGATACCAAATATGTGCAACTTTTTTATTTTAATTATTTTATTTGTAAAATGGAGAAAGGGGGGTGATTTGAACTATTAATACTTTTTTTTTTGTACTTTAAAACTTTTTTTTTTACTGTAACATTTAGTCCCCCTATGGTGCTTGACCACTAGGGGGCGCGATTGTTAATACAACCTAATGCATTGCATTAGGGTGTACAAAGATGGCGGTTTCCCCACTTCCTGTCTGCGGACGGAAGTGGGGCAAACCGGCCCAGTCGTCGGATTGGCGCAGCATAGCAGCGCCGGTGCCGATGACCGTAACGATCGGTGCGCGGCACCGATCGGCGTTCATTCAGACGCCGCGGCCATCTTTGCCGCGGTCTCTGATGGGTTAAACAGCCACCCACCGGCGCTGTTACTGCCGGGTGTTAGCGGCGATTAGCCGCTAACTCCCGGCGGCTGTGCGGGGGGGGGCGTGGACGATCCCCCTGCAAAGCCCCTTAGCGGCCCTGGGACGTACTCATATGCCCAGGGGCGTTAAGGGGTTAATTAGGACAAGTTTTATTTGTTTTAGGGGAATAGTTTAAGTTCATTGATAAATTTTTGCAGATTTTTTTTATTTACATCTTTTTTTCAAATTTTTGTTTTTTTTAATTTTCTTATACACCATTCACATTTCACACTTAATAACTACAGGTTATTTCAGTGTGCCACTGATATTTGTATTAGATGTATATATTGCCTTTTCAGTGTGCACCTATGCTTGTGTTTTTCAGAATATATTTTATATGTGCAGAGCCAAAGTATGTTTTGTAGTTCATTTGAGATTGGCGATCTCATTGGCTTGCTGCACTCAGCTGCCTCTTTTAAACCAGTGCAGGATAATTCAATTGCTAGTTCCTACCATACCCTGAAGTTGCAGTCTGGATTGACGCCTAGTGAGGTAACATATTTAGTGTAGGGACTCACCTGCTCTGGGATCCCCTTGACGTTTTGGGAGGTGAGCTTAATACAATCTTTGATCAAATACTGTAAACTAAGAGTCCCAGGTTTTTCATATTTTCCTTAGCAGTAATGCATTTCCAATATTTCTATATACCTTGAGGTTTTACTTAGTCTTTAGTGTGCCACTGATATTTGTATTACAGGTTATTTTGGTCATGTGGATACCTAATTTTTTTTTTTTTTGTGTGTGCAATGTATGCACAATTATTTTTTATTAAATATTTATTTTTACTTTATTATTTATTTTTTCTATACTTTTTCATGTTTTTTTTACCTTTTTTTTTTTTTTTTAAATCCCATGAAGAGATAACTGTTTTACATTTTTTTATACTTTGTATTGTATTAGCATATTGGCATCATTGATAACCTGTTACAGTGCAGGATAACATATAGGGATTGTTAAGGAGCCTAATTCCTCCTTATAGACTTGCATTAAACTGATCATTTGTTTTATCTCTTGCAGTGCCAATCAGCTAATATGTAGGAGCATTAGGTGAATCCGATCCTTCCAGGAAGTCAGGATTTGGATGAACAATCTTGTATCATAATTTTTGTAAAGGCCACTGTTAATACTTTCTAGAGCTGTACTTATATGGTCTTGAATGACAAAGTGTATAGTGTAATTGTATCTGCTTTTAATTTTGTTTCATATTTATTTTATTTTTTTTACTAAAGAATAAAATACAATTATTTTTTTTTAGAATTTGCTGCCTTTTCTTTGTATCTGGTTTGTCTGTCATGTAAAATCATTAAGGTGGTTTTCTGGTTTAAAAGCAAACCCTTATATAAATACACTGCTAAATAAGCAAGTAGAAAACAGAGGCAAAATGTCTCATAGGACATTACTTAGCGACAATGAAAAAAAAATGGTGGAAATCTGTTCATCTAATATGGTTGTGTGATGCAAACAACAACCTACTATCTACCTATGGTAGTGAATTACCTACCTATGGTAGTGAATTGGAGTCTAGAGCACCGACAGGCTTAAATTACAGGAATGATCTGCTGTGCATATATTGATAACTTTGAAAAGGAATATATTAATCTTTGTATATATTTATAACTATATGGGATTTAGTCTTATTAATATGAAGAATACGGCATTTTCAAAGGATACTATGTTCTGAAAAAGAGGAAGTGAAGTAACGAGCATAATATCGATCCTCCCATTGTTTTTACTATTTAATAAAGCTGCTAACACAGCGTTGATGTAACCGTGAACAAGGGCTCAAAACGCGGAGCCCGAAACGCGTTGGTTTTTATCTTTGTTTGTAACTTGCAACACTGGATTAAGAAATAAATCAAGAGTTTTGCCCGCTACCGCTGGATCCTGCTCCTCTGTGTTTCATTAACACCTATGGTTTAATCTGCCAGATTGCAGCCATTTCCATATGGGTTTTTGAAAGTATCCAGGTGGCCCTCAGGAACACAGGAAATTCAGAGAAGGTAGCAGCACGGTATCAAAGCATCTGATCGAAATTTGTTCCTGAAAGAAGTAGCTCATTAATAAATTAAATTTCATTAGTCTCAAATTTACAAGTAAGAAACCAGGAGGTCAAAGAATTGCAATTTTATAATAAGTGTGTCTGAGACTAATAACTTAGAATTCTATACAAATAGCTCCAACAATCCCTACTTCACTATTAATAATAATAATCTTTATTTATATAGCACCAACATATTCCGCAGCACTTTACAATATAGAGGGAATAAGAACAGACAAACCAGACATTACATTATAAAAAAGCTACTGACAAATGAGACACGAGGTGTGAGGGCCCTGCTCGCAAGAGTTTACAATCTATTAGGGTGTATGGGTGAAAAAAAGGGGTGACAAGTGCATGGTTTTACAATGGACCAGCCATGTACATAAATATGGGAAAGTATACATAAAATGTGGATGAACCTGCCATCCCAACCATACATCTATATACAGATAAGTGCCGAGGGTGCCAAAGTGCAGGAAGTGACGAATCTGTGACAGAATTTTGGGGGTTGACAATTAGGGATCTTGATAGGCTTGTCTAAGAAGATGAGTTTTCAGAGCGCACTTAAAACTGTGAGGGTGGTGAGTGTGCCTGATCACATGGGGTAACATGTTCCAGAGAAATAGTGCAATACGTGCAAAATCTTGGACACGGCATGGGAGGTTTGGATGAGTGAGTGTGTAGTCTTAGATCAGAGCAGAGCGGAGAGAGCGGGTAGGGTGGTAGACAGAGATAAGGGGGAGATGTATCGGGTGCAGCACTGTGGAGAGCCTTATGTGTGAGAGTGATGAGTTTATATTGTATTCTGTACTGAATAGGCAACCAGTGCAGAGACTGACACAGGGTAAGAGGGATCATAAGCGGCTGGAAAGAAAGACAAGCCTGGCTGCTGCATTCAGGACAGATTGGAGAGGGGAGAGTTTACAGAGAGGAAGACCAACAAGTAGGCAGTTACAGTAGTCGAGACTAGAATGAATAAGAGCAACAATGAGAGTTTGAGTTGTTTCTACAGTGATAAATGTACTAACTTGAGAAACTCCCAAAATCATAAAAAACAACAAGTCCTATCTCAATAAGGAATGACAAATTTTTATTCCCCCCCAAAAAAGGGACGGGATCACAGCGGTATCCACCCCCCCCTCCAACATGGGTAAACAATATATTACTTTATGTCCTATTACCATTTGGATTTGGACTCTCTACTAATATGCTGGCCCAAATACAAGTTGTTGGGGGTATGTGTTATGGTGGACACTTTGTGAGAATCTTTACATATCCTGAATGATATTTGATACATCCAAGTCAGTAACTTTATGATCTATGATTATGTGCACCAGATAGAGTCTTATAACATTGTTATTGGGGTGTATACAGTTATAAAATAGTGACACCTTATATTGATATATCTGAGTCAGTAACTTTATGATCTAGATATAGTCTTACATATTACTATTGGGACTTAGATGTATCTACATTTTTAGTGGTGTATACATTCATGAAATATTGATATCTTACATTCTATTATCGGATATGTTTTCAATATCTCTATACCGCTGTTTGTCTCCTTTTTGTATTGGTTTTCCTCTTGTTTTGATGTTTGATTGCTGATTTTTGTAACGGTTTTCATTATTTTTTGACTATTTAATAAAAATTTGTGATTTCTTATTGAGATAACTTAGAATTGCAGTTCTTTGACATCCTGGTATCTGTTTATTAAGGACATTCTTTAAAGGAATGCACCAAGTCTGTAGCTATTTTCTATGAATTATAAATATACTATGAACACACTGAGAGTTAATAGTGGTTCCCTGTTCAGGACTAGTGTTGAGCGAACAGTTCAAGAAAAGGTTAGTTTGACTCGAACTTTACATTTTTTTTCCAAACTCGAGCAGAACCAAGCTTTTTATGGTAGTTTGAGTAAAGTTTGTATTCGAAAAATGCGTTCGGCGCACCATTTCTTACTTTCACTTTGCTTCTTTCTGTACTTTGGGTGCCATCAAATCAGTGTCACCAGTGAGTGTGTAGGGATCTCATTGGCTGCTGAAATCACATAACCCTGTTCTATCTATTACACTGTAGTTCCTGTTGAATGCCATTTCGACTTTACTCTCTGTACTGAACACACTGCTCTCTGTGTCTGCGTGCTTCAATGCAGGCAGGCACCTCATTTCACAGCGATTTTATAAAGGAAAAGCTGCTAGTTAGATTAGTTAGTGGGGGGGACAGTAAGCTTAAGGAATTATACACTGGAAAAGTAAGGAAGTTTTAAATTGCTGCCTATATTTTTCACATCTTCAGTCTCAGTGCCCAAAAGTGCATGTCTGTTGTTTTTGGGGTACAACCAGTGGAGAAGACACGGTTAGCACCATTGCAAATCATAGGGATTTAACAACAGTAGTGATTTGCTGTTTTGCTGCCAGGGTTTTTCCATAAGACCCCATTCATCAGATATTCTATTGAAAAAATGCTATTTCTAATCCTATTTGCTAGCTGCAAAATATAAGGATTTTACAACAGTAGTCATTTGCTGTCATGGTACTTTCTTAAGACCCCGTTCAACAGATATTCTATTAAAAAAAAATTATTTCTAATCCTATTTGCTAGTTGCAAAATATAGGGATTCTAGAACAGTTTTGAAGTGCTGTTTTACTGCCGGGGTTATTCCACAAGACCCTGTTCAACAGATATTCTATTGAAAAAAATCTATTTCTAATCCTATTTGCTAGTTGCAAAATACAGGGATTCTACAACAGCAATGATTTGCTGTTTTGCTGCCAGGGTTCTTCCTTAAGACCCCGTTCAGCAGATATTCCATTGAAAATTTTTTATTTCTAATCCAATTTGCAAATTATAGGGAATCAAGAATAGTTGTGATTTGCAGTCTTTGGAGTAGAGTTCTTCAATAAGAGACCGTGAACAAATCTTTATATTTTTAATATTTATCTTTTTGAACATGAAGCAAACTAGAGGTGGTAAGCGAGAAAGGAGGTGCGTAGGGCATGGAGCTAGAGGTACGAGACAAGGCATTCCTTCCAGTGCTCCAGATGACACACAAGTGAGCACATTGTCAGTCACAGGACCGTCAGGCCTGTCATCGCTTGGTTGGTTCCCTGTGCATTAACACACCCTTCATCCAGCAGTTTTACCTCCTCTTCCTCTCAGTCAAGGGCACAAACGTCATCATCATCAGTCCAACCTGAAGGCCAAATGTCACATACAGACCGCTCCAGATAATCCATGTTCTGAAGAACTCTTTGATCACACAATGCGGTTGGGGTCAGAAAACATTCCAAAAGATCAAGAGGCCAAAGAGGATGATTTTGTCTGCTCTGATGCCCAATCACTGATGCCCTCAGAGGAGGAGAAGGAAGCTGGTCCGTCGGCAGAAATCCCTAGCCATCAGCAATGCCTCGTGGCTTCTAGCTCGCAGCTTGAGGATGTAGACTGTCAGGAACAGGAAGTCATCTGTGATGATAATAAGGATGACATTGCAGATCCAATGTGGTCTTTTCAGCAGCAGCTGGCGAGCGCCTCATAAGTGGAGGTGGACGATTTTGGGGTAGTGTCAGTGCAGGTTCGGCCACAGAAAGAGAGAGGGCGGTCGCACAAGTCCGCTGACAGTACTGTGCCAGCCGTGGTCCGTGGTGGCAGCGGGAACACCCCTCCTCGGTTTTCACCATCGTAAAGGTCGAGGACCCGTGAAGCCGGGGCCTTTTACGTACAAGCCTCAGATTCGCTGAGTGACGTCATATGCCGGATTTTCCGTCATCGCGTCAGTAGAGGAAAGAATCTAAAGTGTTTAAGTACCACGAGTATGAACAGGCACATGCATGTAAAGCATGAATTGCTGTGGAAGAGTCACACAGGTCCTGGACTTCCAACCACCGTGACATCTTCGGCCTCCTCCGGCACTTCCAAGACCAAGCGGTCCTCTGCTGCCGATGTGCCGGAGCAGCATGAACAAGCACCATCCCCAGTCCCAGACACTGTTGGCCGATTCCCACCACCAGCAATGCAGTCTACACCTTCGTCCAGTGTGACATGCATGCCGTACAGCAGCCAGTCCACCAGCCAGCCTTCTGTGTACCAGCTTTGGGAGCAGAAGAAACTCTCCACATGCTCCAGAAATTGTGGCAGCAGCGTAATGCTTTTTTTAAGTATGAAGTGTCGCATGGCCTGCCTAGCAGTGTTGCGGACCTCAGGTTGTTGACCCATAGAGAGTGGAGGCAGGTGAACGATCTCTGCACCATCCTTGGCAGTTTTGAAGATGCCACCAAAATGGTAAGTCAGGATTATGGCATTGTCGGCATGACCATTGTGGTTATATTTTTACTGGAACAAACGTTACGCACTCTGCGGCAGCAGGTCCCAGCAGTGATGGAGGAGGAGGCGGATACAGAGCCTTATTCACCGGAGGATGTAGAATGCCCGACTATTTCACAATTGTATAGGTCTTCTTTAGGCGATGGTTTGAGGGCAGGTGCAGAACGGCAGTTCAGCTCACAGAGTAGAGTGCATGAGGCTAGCCAGGGCTCTGGTGGCAGGGGTGGACTCCACCAGTACTGATTACCCTTCAGTGGTAAGAGGTTGGCACATATTACAGGAGGAGGAAGAGGATGAAGATCCCGTTAGTGACCCTTGACCCCAAGGCTTGGGAGATCCCAGCAGCATCTCACACATTAGTACTTGGATTCTACATTACCTGCAACATGATCCACACATAAAGGCAATAAAAATGAACAGCAATTACTGGGTGGCCACCCTCCTTAATCCACGTTACAAGACAAAAGTGAGCAATTTCCTTCCACCCACAGAAGTTGACAGTAGAATGCAGGATTTTGAGACCAACTCAATACATCTTTTGCATCTTCTTAACATTCTAATGTCATGGTGGAACAACATCAGCAACACGGCAGCAGTAGAATGGCAAGTAGCCACAGCAGCAGGTAGTTTGGCAGAACCCTACTGGGTGACATTTTGCAATTCCCATTTTACCACTTCCAACCAATCCTCAAGGCAGGGGGGCATTCCGACACACAAGACGCTTTAAACCATGTCCATGACTACCTTCGGCTCAATACCGATATTTTTGGACTTGTTCTGGACCCATTCGACTTCTGGGTGTCCAAAATGAATGAATGGCCTGAGCTTGCTCGACACACCATAAAAGTTTTATCCTGCCCGGCAGCCAGCGTTATCTCGAAACACACATTCAGCACAGCTGGCGGGGTGATTACTGACAAACGTATCCATCTTTCCCCTGAGAATGTGGTCATTTGATATTTATCAAAATTAATCAACCATGGTCTCTAACGATTTTGATGCCCCAGTTGCCGATGGTCACTGACTAGTAAAACTGTAGCCACGACTTCATACACAATTAAATACACATCACAGTCATCAATTAACATCAGTCATATCATCAGTCATCAGTCAGTCTGCCATAAGTCATCTGTTAAGTGTTTTTGGGCCCCATAGCGCCAAATCAAATGGGGCCCCCACCCATTACTAGTTTCTATCTTTTAACATATTTGTGGGCCCCCTTTTGATTAGGGCCCCTGCCTGTACTGCCCTATTGGCACCCCTTGCGGTAGCAGCTAGTTAGATTAGTTGGGGGTGGAGGGGGTACAGCATGCTTAGGGAATCATAGACAGCAATAGTTAGGGATTTTTATATTGCTGGCTGCATCTTTCCCATCTATATTCAGAGTGCCCAAATGTTCATTTCAGCTGTTTTGGGGGACCAGCTAATTGCAGAAGAAAAAAAAAACCCAACCAAAAAAAATATTATAATTATTTAGCAAATCTGCTATACAAAGTAATCACATCAAAAACTGTTGCTTGCTACAAATTTGTCCAAAAAGATAATTTTTGCTGGTTTGGGGATTGAGCTACTGTAAAAGACACCGTTAGTAAATATCCAACCGAAAGAAATCTTATTTCAAATACTAAGTTGTTCTTGAATTTTTTTGAGTGTCAGAAAGATCATTTTTGTGGTCCAGCTACTGTAGAAGACACCGTTAATAAATGTCCTACCGAAAGAAATCTCATTTCAAATATTAATTTCTTCGCGAAAATTTTATTGCATGTCAAAAAGGTCTTTTTTGCTGGTTTGGGGGTCATGCTACTATAGAAGGCACCATTAGTTAATGTCCTATTATGTAGAAAAAAATCTATTTTCAGTATCAACCAAACAGTATCTACATTGGTTTCATCGGACCAAATGACATTTTCCCAGTACCCCCCCTTTTGTTTTTTCTGTTCACCAAATGCTCTCTAACAAACTGCAAGTAAGGCCCGGACATGTACTTTGCTTAAGCAAGGGGGACGCATCTAGCACTGCAGGAACTTTGATTCCTTGGCATCATAGTGTGTTACTGATGGTAGCCTTGTTACCAATGTTTCCAGACACTCGCATGTCCATTCACAAGGTCCCCCCGTGTGGTTCTGGATTTTTGCTCACCGTTCTGCGATCATATTTTACCCCCCGTGTTGAGATCTTGCGTAGAGCCCCAGATCGAGGTGATTATCAGTGGTTTTTTGTATGTATAGCATTTTCTAATTATTGCTCCAGTTTGATTTCTTCACACCAAGCTGCTTGATGATTTGCCAGATTCAGTCTTCCCATCCTGGTGCAGGGCTGCAATTTTTTTCTGCTATCCTTCAACAGATCTTTGGTCTTTGCCATAGTGGAGTTTGGAAAGTGACTGTTTGAGGTAGTGGCACATGGTAACTTGCAGGAGCCCCATTTCAATTTTTGCACCAGGGCCCAAGACTTCAAGTTATGCCTCGCTTGCAGGCTTGTACATGGATAATATGTGGTGGCAGCAGAACATCCCAACGGAGAACAGGAGGTTTCAGCTGTGCAGGGGCGTAGTTTATTGGGGGGGCAGCGGTACCATAGCAGCTTGCTACAGCCCTGCATCCTAGAGGATGTCCCAAAGCCCCTTGACACATAAGAAAGACACCAGTATTGGAAATGTAACATGGTAACTGGCAGGGGTGCCAATAGGGCAGTAATCCTGTCAGGTCCCCGAATAAAAAATGGGTCAAAGGATATGTTAAAAAATAGGAAGTAGTAATGGGTGGGAGTCCCATTTGATTTAGCTGCATGGGGTCCTGAAATGGTAAATAGTTGATTGATGGCAGCCCTGGCTCCCACTGAGCACACCCCTATATCCTAAGGCCCCTCACAGCTGAACTCCATGTTCCCCGCTGTTTGGTTTTTTCACGTTAATGTTCCCCCGTTGGGATGTTCTTCTGGCCACACCAATATTAACAAAAAAAAATCACATGTTCATTGGAGCCCTGGTGCAAAAAGACAATGGGGCTCCTGCAAGTTACCATGTGCCATTTCCAATACCGGCGTCTTCTTATGTGTTAAAGGGGACAAGAAAAAACACAATTAATATATATATGTCACCGGGCTATTCACTGTTTAATTTTAGCAGAGCAGTGCTTAAAGATGTGCAAGGACGCTGGTAAATCCGTGAGTATCAACAAATTTAACCAATGATAAATTAAACGACCCTGGACGTATGAGTACGTCCCAGGGTCGCAAAGGGGTTTTGCAGGAGTATCGCTCCGCGCTGCCCGCCCGCGCTGTTTAACCATTCAGATGCCGCAGCAAAGATGGCCGCGACGTCTGAATGAATGAATGAAGATCACCACACTATATAAGTCCGGGTGCGACGCTGGGAGCTCATACCGCTCACTGTACTGACAGGGAAAGTGCAGCCGCGGTCTGATGAGATAGCTGTTTACGAAGAACTGCATTTTATACAGCGATTTTTGTGGGGAGCTCAGCTTGACTCAGAGACTGCTTCACTTAATGTTCTATTTCTGATTTTTTTGGGGTATTGGAATTTGAAATCCAGTGTGCTTCCACTGCTGCTGCAATATACATTTTAATGCTAACCTGCTCACAGCACATTGAATATCCAAGGGGTGATCTAAAGCCAGTCCTAGTTGTATTCAATTTTAAAGAAACACCGTATTTACAATACAAAATCACTAATATTTTTGCTGCTCATCTTTTTGCGCAATTACACGAGGGGTTAATTAAGCGTTGCTTTACTGCTGTGGTGGACTCCAAGAAAACGTCTTTTACACCGCCAAAAATACAATTTTCCTGTAGCCTAATTCACAAGCGAAGGTTAATTACAATTTTCTCTCTTTTAGTTTAGCGAAGAAAACACGCAATTGTAACACGATACAAAGCAAGTAGATTGTGGCTGCTCAATTCTTTTGCGCAATTTTACATCCAGGTTCAAAAGCGCTGTTTCTGCAGCAGTTGGTGACTCCAATAAACCGGGTTATTTTTACCGCCAAAAATTATTAATTTTCCTGTACCATAAGTCAAAAGCAAAGGTAATTACAATTTTATTCTCTTGTGTGTAGCGTAAGAAAACACGCAATTGTAACACGCCTTTACAACACGCTAGATAGTTTGTGGCAGCTCAATTCTTTTGCGCAATTTACAAACATCCATGGGTTACATTAAGCGTTATGTTTTTCTGCTGTGTGACTCCAAGAAACCGTCTTTTTCACCGCCAAAAATTACAATTTTCCTGTACCATAATTCACAAGCAAAGGTTAATTAAAATTTTATTCTCTTGTTTGTAGGCGTAGAAAACACGCAATAGGTAACACGCCTACAAAAGCTAGTAGTTTGTGGCTGCTCAATCTTTTTGTGCAATATACATCCAGGTTAATTAAGCGTTGTCTGCGGGCTTGTGGAGTACTCCAAGAAACCGTCTTTTTCACCGCCAGAAAATTACAATTTTTTTACCTGTACCAAAATTTCAACAAGCAAAGGTTAAATACAATTTTTTCTCTTGTTGTGTAGCGTAGAAAACACGCCATGTAACCGGCTACAAACTAGTATTTGTGGCTGCTCAATATCTTTGCGCAATTTAATCCAGGGGTTAATAAAGCTTTGATTTCTGCTGCTGTGGTGACTCCAAGAAACCATCCTTTTTTCACCGCCAGAATTTACAATTTTTCCTGGAGCCATAATTCCCAAGCAAAAGGTTAATTACAATTTTATCTCTTGTGTGTAGCGAGAAAACACCGCAATTGTAACACGCTACAAAGCTAGTAGTTTGTGGCTGCCCAATTCTTTGCGCAATTTACATCCAGGGATAATTAAGCGTTTGATCTGCTGCTCCTGTGGTGACTCCAAGAAACCGTCTATTTCTCACCGCCAAAAATTACAATATCCTGTACTAAAAATTCACAAGCAAAGGAAATTAACAATATTTTTTCACTTGTTGAGTAGCGAAGAAAACACGCAAATTGTAAACACGCTACAAAGCTAGAAGTTTGTGGCTGCTCACATTCTTTTGCGCAATTTTACATCCGGGTTTAATTAAGCATGTTTATTCTGCTGTGGTGACAAAAATAAACCGTCTTTTCACCGACAAAAATTACACTTTTCCTGAAGCATATGTTCCAAGCGAAGGTTAATTACAATTTTTTCTCTGTTGTGTAGCGAAGAAAAAACACAAATTGTAACACGCTACAAAGCTAGTAGTTTGTGGCTGCTCAATTCTTTTGCGCTATTTACATCCAGGTGGTTAATAAGCTTTGATCTGCTGCTGTGGTGACTCCAAGAAACCGTCTTTTTTCAAACCGCCACAAAATTACAAATTTTCCTGTACCTAATTCACAAACAAAGATAATTACAATTTTATTTATCTCTTGTTGTGTAGCGAAGAAACACCGCAACTTGTAACACGCTACAAAGAAGTTAGTTTGTGGCAGCATCAATTTCTTTTGGCAATTTTACATCCAGGGGATAATTAAGCGATGATTTTTCTGCTGTTGATGACAAAATAAACCTTCTTTTTCCTCCGACCAAAAAATTACAATTTTCCTGTACCATAATTCAACAAGCAAAGGTTTAATACCACATTTTATCTCTTGGTTGTTGTAGCGTCAGAAAACACGCATTGTAACACCTACAAGCTATAGTTTTGGTGCTGCTCAATTCTTTTATGCGCAATTTACATCCCAGTGGGTTAATTTAAGCGATGTTCTGCTGCTGTGGTGACTCCAAGAAACCGTCCTTTACACCGCCAAAAATACAATTTTCCTGTAGCCTAATTCACAATCAAGGTTAAATACAATTTTTCTCTTGTTGTATAGCGTAGGAAACACGCCAATGTAACACGCTATACAGCCGTAGTTTGTGGTTGCTCATTGTATTGGCGCAATTTACATCCAGGGGTTAATAAGCATTTTTTCAGCAGTTTTACTCATTACAAGAAACTTGTTTTTCAAACCCCACAGAAGAAATTCGTAGCAAAATTCATATCCTAAGGTTAATTAAGCCTGTTAGTGCTTTTATATTCAGTTAAAAAAAATACACAATTTTTAAACGGCACATACAAGTCAATTTATCCTGCCCATATGTGAAGCACAATTATATCCAAGGGTTACCCAAGCATTTTAGTTGGTTTCATTTTGAGTTAAATACAGGGTGTGTATTTATCATATACAGATATCTTCATCAAACAGGGTCCTGTACATTTTAGAACAAACAGTAATGTCAGAACAGAGAGGTGGCAGACCTCACCAGGCGAGTGGGCAGAGGCACACAACATTCCAGGCCTGGTCACAGCACAGCCAGGGGATGTCGCAGCAGTGAATCACTCCGGTTAGGCCACAACTGCCGCTGTCATCCTTAGCGGCCGTGTTTTGTTCAGTAACCCATTGGTTCTTGATTGGTTGACTAGGTCATCCACATCCCCCCCGATGACCTCTGACAACCCCAGCCAGAGATCGTGGGAATGTCAGACACAACCCTTAGTTGGCATGGCGGAGCGGTAGCGGCCCTCACCTGTCCTCAACCCCCTCGTCCCATCCGGAACTCCTCAACCCAGAGACTACAAATGTGGTCTTGGCTCAGCGCCAACTATATACGATGATGAACAATTTGAGGAGGGCAGTCAGGCAGCAATAACTAGGCAAGCGAAGAAATGGGGCCAATAATCCCGCTGCTTCTTGCAGTAGGCGGCAAAGTATAGATGTAGAGAGTGCATGGAGGGTCATGTTGTGAGGGGTCAGCCTCTGCAACCAAGACCAGAGATGAGCACACAGTGACGATAAAAACACAAATAGATTGATGATGTAGCCGACCGCACTTGGGAGCCGGGTAGGCAAAGGGCTGTCACAATCGTCAGGATAAGAGGGCGTCAGCTTGCGCGTCAGGCAACTCTGCAGGCCAGCAAAGATTGGTCAGTGGCCGTGAGTCAGCAGGATAGCAACAGTGAGAGCTCGGGAGCCAAGAGGCCACGGGGTAAAAAACCCGCTTCGCAGGTCCAAGACAGAAGCGTGCACAGGGCACCAGGCGAGGCCGCGTGCGGCAGTAGTAGAAACTCAGTGCGGAGCATTGGCGGAAAAATCCAAACTTCGCGGTGGTGGCAGTTCTCCATTTGCTTAGACAACCGGAGGAGCCGAATATGGGTAATGTAGAATCAGTGGGCCCAAGAAAGTGACGCCAGGGAGCTAACGTTGCACCACGGCCCTGCGTCAACACATGCGCGTCCACCATCCGGTGGCCTGGGAGAAACGAGCTCAGATTGGTGGTCCACCTGCCGCCGCAGAACAGCACATCGCCCAAGTGGCCGGAAGCCATTGCCGCCAGTCCCAGGCTCCACCCACCTCTGCAGAAGGGAGCTGTTTCTCTTTGACAACATCTCCCGTTCCAGATGCTCCCTGCTCCCCCGCTACTCTTCGGCGTCCAGCAGTCGTTCAGCGAGGCGATTGCCAAGAGACAACAGTATGCGTCTAACCAACCAAAGGTGCAGCAGCTGACCGGAGCTCCTGTCCAATTGGTTTGGAGCTGCAGTCCCTCCCTTTCCAAATGGTGGACTCTGCAACCGATCAGATAAACTAATGGCTTGAGCCGAGCCGAGATGAGAGTTCCAAGCCGTAATTTTCTTTTACCAAAAAGCAGTAACCAGCAACTTCATAAATAAGAAGAACAAAGGAAGGTGGGCCATCCTTGAGCTTATATGTTTGATCCAATGTGCACGGCAGCGCGGAACGTCCTGTATCTGTACCTACGGTCAGGGTCCAGTACATTCCACTTTACCCTTGCCCCACTGTGTAATGTGCTTCCGTCCCTTCACGGTGAAACCAACGTGGTGAGACACAAACAGAGCTCTTGGACAGGAGACGGCAGCATTCTCCTCCACATTGTCAAATTGCGGCTCCTGCGCCAATGTCCGCCTCCTCCTCCTCCACCACCACCACCATCCTCTACACCTGGCTTGCCTCGGCGAACGAAGTCACACAGGGGAGGAACTGCTCCCCGTCATGAAGGAAGAAATCAATGTGTTGCTTTCTCCGCGCCAACAGCAAATCGAAACCATGGAGACGGACAATGGGAGAACATGGTGTCACGCGCTGCAACCGAGGAGGGATGGTCCATGCGCCCTGCAATGGCGCACTTGTTTTAATACTGGTTGTGAAAAGGATTCTGAAGTCTTCCAACCCGATCTCAGAAGATTCTGAAAAAGGCCAGGAAACTGTGCATGCACTTCATCCATTCCTACAAAGCCAAACCCCCTCCTTCCGGCCTCGAGTTGCAGCGGCAGAAACGCCTCCTCCAACACACTCTGATATAGCGATGTTCCCATGCCTTTGAATTCAGCCTGCACATGTTGGACGACTGTATGAACAGAACAAAAGGCCATTAACATTTTTTTGATGATCCATGCGTGACAGGAAACTCCCCACTGTGTAACGTTGATGTCAGCCCATGGCAGCTCATGCTTGACACCTGCCGTATGTTGAGGCCCATTCGAGGAGGCCACATTATTTGTCAGTTGCCAGACTACCGATGAAATAACGTCATTCCCCCCCCCCCAAAAACCCACTGCTTCATGTCCTGGAGACAAATGCGAAAAATCTGTCTGGGCGATGTACTGGTAGACGTGGCGACTACATCTCGCGGCCCATCATGAATTCCGAGGGTATGGAAATGAGAGGAAGGAGGAGGAAATTTGAGTCAGAAGCATGTCTGGTGAAATGATTGGATTTCTACCCAGGTACAAGAGAGTGAAGTAGCAGGAGCAGCTGAGGAGGAATGGATATGAGAAGAACGAGGCAGATGACCCCAAGCCACCGTGGCAGTATACAGTGGAGATGGAGGAGGGATCCCCGTCGAAGTCACGATTGTGCAGATGGCCCGACAGCATGCTGATTTGCCTGGCTAGTGACAGCGAAAAGTCCACCATCCGGCAGAGGATGACTTCTGCTCACCACCCTATTGGACCGCTCGCAAAAAACCGGTCCCAAATTGGAGCCTTTTTCCCTGCTATTGAGAGGGATGACACACTCATATTCTATAGGTAAATCCTCCGTGTCCCAGTATGGCCGGCAGCCTATGTGGCGGCAGTCGTCCTCCACTGTACAGTCTGACCGGGGGTTCTTCAGCGCTCACGAACTACTGCCCGCGGCTGCTGGTGGAAGGTGGGGAGGGTAGGAGCAGTACCAGCTTCCATCAGCAGCACCTAAGTCTGAGTCACTGATGAGCGCGCTTCCTTCACCCGACTAGTGAGGAGGGCAGTCGCCAGCAGCAGCAGTAGGACCTGGAGCAGAACCCTAAGCAACAGGTTGGAGGCCTACTTGGACAGCACCTCTGCCACCCCAGTTAGAAGACCGCTGGACTTCTGTGCACCAAAACTGGATGTGTGGCCGCAACTTGCCGACTTGCAGTTGAGAAGCTGTCCTGCCCGGCCTGTAGTGTGGCAAATCAGAGCGGGTCGTTCAGTGCCGGCTGGATCCATCGTATACCCCAAGAGAACCCGCTTGTCCACGGAAATGTGAACGACAGACCTTAGTCAAGATGAACTCAGCGAGGATCGTCCATGATTACCATCACACCACTGCCTTAGGCGTCAGACTACATCAGCCATGACGCCACAACCCAAACTGTGAGAAATGCGTCTGGTCAAACTACCTGCCTCAGCCACTAATCTGATGCCTCCCACCCCCCGCCTTGATGCCACACATCTGCAGAAAGTAATCTCCAACTGCCACCAACCCATCATTATAACCAGGGACTGAATTGCCCCCCCCCTCCACACTCCTGTCATTGTGCCACAGACCTGACCTCAAGCAGCTGCGCAATCACCCGCTCGCATCTCGTGTCATTAGTGCCACTCGTATGGCATACTCAAGTTTTGCCACCTCCAGAATGTCATTGTGCCACTGTCTGACCTCATGCTGCTCCAGTGGCTGCTGCCGTGACCTACACACTGTGTCATTGTCCCACTCTGTGGCCTAATCCTGTTTTTGCCACCTCCAGAATTCATGTGCCACTGTCTGACCTCATGCTGCTGCTGTGGCTGCTGCCGTGACCTCCACACTTGTCATTGTCCCACTCTGGGCCTACTCCTGTTTTTGCCACCTCCAGAATGTCATTGTGCCAAATGTCTGCCCTCATGCTGTTTGCTGTGGCTGCTGCCGTGACCTACACACGGTCCATTGTGCCAGTGTCTTGAACCTCATGCTGCTGCTGTGGGTGCTGCCGTGACCTACACACTGTCAGTGTGCCCCTGTCTGACCTCATGCTGCTGTGTGGCTGGATGCCGTGACCTACACACGCTGTCATTGTGCCACTGTCTGACCTCATGCTGCTGCTGTGGCTGCTGCCGTGACCTACACACTGTGTCATTGTCCCACTCTGTGGCCTATTCCTGTTTTTTGCCACCTCCAAATGTCATTTTGCCCACTGCCTGACCTCATGCTGCTGCTGTGGCTGCTGCCGTGACCTACACACTGTGTCGGTGTCCCACTCTGTGGCCAAATCCGGTTATTGGCCCCTCCAGAATGTCATTTTGCCACTGTCTGACCTCATGCTGCTGCTGTGGCTGCTCCCGTGACCTACACACTGTCATTGTGCCACTGTCTGACCTCATGCTGCTGCTGTGGCTGATGCCGTGACCTACACACTCTTCATTGTGCCACTGCCCTTGACCTCTTTGCTGCTGTGTCTGCTGCCGTGACCTACACACTGTGTCATTGTCCCACTCTGTGGCCTATTCCTGTTTTTTGCCACCTCCAGAATGTCATTGTGCCACTGTCTGACCTCATGCTGCTGCTGTGGCTGCTGCCGTGACCTCCACACTGAGACAGTGTCGCACTCTGTGGCCTACCCCTTTGTTTTTGCCACCTCCAGAATGTCATTGTGCCACTACTGACCTCAGCTGCTGTTTGTGGCTGATGCCGTGACCAACCACTCTGTCATTGTGCCACTGTCTGACCTCATGCGGGCGCTGGGGCTGCTGCCTGACCTACACACTGTGCCATTGTGCCACTCTGTGGCCTATTCCTGTTTTTGCCACCTCTAGAATGTCATTGTGCCACTGTCTGACCTCATGCGGCTGCTGCTGTTGATGCCGTCAACTCCACACTGTGACATTGTGCCACTCTTTGGCTACTCCTGTTTTTGCCACCTCCAGAATGTCATTGTGCACTCTCTGACCTAATGCTGCTGTGGCTGCCGCCGTCACCTCCACACTCTGTCACTGGATGTTGCCACCTGAGCCCCCCAGCTGGTTTTTTTCCAGCTGTCGCTGCCATGACTTTATCAGGCTACATTCCCCCTTCAGTTTTTTGGTCAGTTTTTGCCCTCTTAAGTGGCCCAGGGAATTTTAGAGTGAAGCGATTCTAAGACGGCGCAGTCATCTGCGTGTCATACTAAAACACAACATTGTATGAAGACCAAAACCAAGCTCCCTCTCCATATTTAAGCATGCAACAACATTCTACAGCACCCTGCGGCTTTGTGCAGCCTGGTAAATACTGTTTTTTAACGTGATTCATCCCGAAGTAATTGGGAACAAAGTTTTTTTTTTGCCGAGAAATCCGGCGAAGTGAACGAACCGAATTTCGGGAAATCGCCCATCTCTAGTCATAATCCCTTTAATTTAATGGTGACTGGTATATACACCAAGGTTCCGACAAATTGCAAATTTTTAAATAAAGTACCACTGTTTAAAGAACCGGTGAGTGCCGGCCCGCTACTCTTGTTACATGCTATGTTTTGGATGCTTTTCCCTATCGTTAAGACTGAGCAACACGGCAGCTTAAAAGAGTATGACTGTTCATACTAAAGTATCACATTGTATAATAGTGATTTAAATCTTTAAAGTACCATGCTGGTGCCGGTCAGTATTCTGTTTTTACAAGTAAAATATATATATATATATTTAATATATTATATATATATATATAAATATAATAATATAAAATTTTATAAATAATATTTCTATAAAAAGGGAAAACTAGAAATGAACTGTAGGATGAGTGAAGGAGGCTCATACTGTATCCACCATTGTACTATTGTACTATTGGCTCTCGGAAGGAACAGGAATGTCAAAAAGTAGTTGTTTTTTAATATGTAAATGTAATATGTATGTTTGTTTATATCAAGTGCAAAGTGCCAAAAAGTACCCAGTTCTAGTAGGGCCCGCTAGTCGACCTCCTAAAAGCAATACTTCGCTTTATCCCCATTCATCCAGAAACCCATCTAGGAACAACATTGTTTGAGGTCACAAAAGTGCTCAAAGAGAGGAAGGCGATTAGACATGTATAATAGAATGCAAATGCTGAAGTCATGATTGTGCCTGAAACACCCTGTCTTTTGGGGTCTGGCCGCCGACCACGGGCAGTAAGACATAAACCATGGTTTTTTTACTTAAGACAAGGTTTCTTATCACTGGTTGTGAACAGGGTTTATTTTGTGCTAGGGGCTGATTGATTCCTGGCCAACGCCCTGGCCAGAATCTTTCCCGCACACTCGTGGTTAATTTTTTTTCCTTCTTGAGTGACAGCCTTCTTCTCCTATCGGTCGTTCGTTCCTTCTGCCTATTGCTTTTTCTACCTTTCATCTGTTCCTATATAAGGTCTCTGCTTCCTTTCCCAGCCTTTCGCTATTTTGGCTCTTTGCCCTATAGTTCGCCTGCTTTCTTCTGTTGCTTCTGTGATCTTCTACCTTTCGCTGTGCACCCTGGTTATTCTCTTTGTCTCACGATTCTGTACCGCGCTGCCCGTATTGTTGCCTACTTTGGACTGCCCCCGGTTATTCTCTTTGTCTCACGATTCTGTACCTTGCTGCCCGATTGTTGCCGACTTTTTACCACCCGACTACATTTATTGTTCTGTGTCTGTTTGTCCTGTCTGTGTCGCACCTATACCAGTGCAGCCATCGTCTTCTGGGTTTGGGGGCCGGCCTATTAAGGAGTCGGGTTCCCCAAAAGGCAGGGGGCAGAGGCT
>JAODAL010028246.1:0-53638 GCA_025379985.1 Phyllomedusa bahiana
AGATGGTCCCTTGAAAAAATGTTTTTTAAAATGATCATTTCTTACTGCAATTTTATATCTCTTTTTCCTCAACAGTTCATTTTGCTGGTTTTTGCTGTGAGGAACTGTAAAAGACAGCAAGGTTTATGACAACACCTAATCCTATTTTACTCACTTTATCTTTAGAAGTTTTCGCATTGTCAATTGTTTTGAGGTCATGTTGCTGTAGATACAGCTATAATATGGTCCTTTGGAAAACAGAAATGTGGCTTTTAAGTGGCATTTCTCCCTCACAATTTTTAATAGTGGCTGAGAAGTCATATTTATAATTTTTTGGGTCATGTAGCTGTGAGATACAGCAATTATCAGTCCTTTGGAACAGAAATGTGGTTCAAAAGTGCATTTTTTCCCTCACAACTTTAACAGTGGCTGGAAGTCATTTTTAAATGTTTTGGTCATGCTGCTTTGAAATGCAGCAATAACTACAGGTCCTATTATAAAAAAATGTTGTTTCTAACAGACATTTGTTCTTCACAATTGTCAAGAGTGGCTCAAGGGTGATGGTGCTGTCAGAAACAGGAATAGGTAAGAAAATGTTAATGGACACATATTGCAAAATGACTTGTTTTTTGCAAGATCTTTAACATAGCTATCAATCCCTGTATTGAGACAACCCATTTAATAACAATTAAAAAAGAGAAACAAAGACATGGTGGATTCCATCCTATTTTAAAAATGTGTTTTTCTAAATTAAACTACTAAAAAACTTGCATGTACAAAATAGCTGGTAAAAAAATTCCTCTGTTTTGTACAAGGGAGGTACAGGAAAACTTGACCAGATGCAGGTTATTCAGAGGACATGGAGTATGGAGCACGGACAGAGCACAAAGCACAGAGACCATTTCCTCCAGCACATTGAATAAAATGAGAAAAAGAATGCCAAGAAAAAGGGCACCTGGGGGGAACGGGAGCGTTAACCACCAGTATTTCCAATGAAGCTCAATTGTCCGCCTCATACGGAGGGGCAAGCGCTACCCCGGACAGGGACAGTATATGTCCAGTGAAACTAAAATGGTGGTTAAAGACTTCTATTTCCGGCACTTTTAATCTGTGGTTTAGACAGGTTTATGGTCCCTTCTGCGAACCGGACAGATAATAGTTAATGTCCAGTTCAACTAAAATGGGTTCAAAGACTCCTTTTCCAGCACTTTTTAATTTGGGGGTCAGACAGGTTTAATGGTCATATTTTGGTACCCGGACAGGAATAGTCAATGTCAAGTTCAATAAAATGGTGGTTGAAAGACTTCCTTTTCCCGCACTTTTTAATCTGTGGGTCAGACAGGGTTTTAAAGTCATTCTGCGGTACGGACGATAAAGTCAATGCCAGTTCAACTAAAAAGGTGGTTTAAAGACTCCCCTTTTCCCGGCACTTTTTAATTTGGGGGTCAGACTATTTAATTGTCATATTGTGGTCCAGGACAGGTATAAGTCAATGTCCGAGTACAACTAAAATGGTGTTGAAAGACTCCTTTTTCCCGCACTTTTTAATCTGGTGGGGTCATACATTGTTTAATGTCAATCAGCTGTACAAGGACAGATAATAGTCAATGTCCACGTTCAACAAAAATGGGGATGAAAGACTCCTTTTTCCAGCACTTTTTAAATGTGGGGGGTCATGCAGGTTTGGGGCTCATGCTTGGTGCCCCAGGAACAGGTAAGTCAATGTCCCAGTGTAAAATAAAATGGTGGTTGAAAGACTCCTTTTTTTCTCCTCCGCACTTTTTAATCTGGGGTCATGCAGTTTGGGCACATGCAGGCCAGGACAGGGTATAGTCAATGTTCCAGTGAAAACTAAAATGGGGTTGAAAGACTCACTTATATTCCGGCACTTTTAATCTGGGTCATGCAGGATTGGGGGGTGGGGAGGCTCATGCTGTGGCCCAGGAAGTGTATAGCAATGTCCATTGAAACTAAAAATGTGGTTGAAAGACTCCTTTTTCCGGCACTTTTTTAAATCTGGGTCATGCAGTGTTTGGGCCTCATGCTGCGTTTTCCAGGACAATGGATAATAAATGTCCAGTTCAAGTAAGAATGATGGTTCAAATCATACTGCCTTCTGATACTTTTTAATTTGTAAGGGTGATTGCAGGTTTAAGGGTCGATGCTGTGGTAACAGAGACATGGGATAGTGAATTGTGTGTGATTTTTTTTTCTGTGGCTTTTATAACCTAATTGTGTTGCCTAAGAGTAGCACGGATTCATTTGAATGTTGTGGATGTTAATTCCATTCTCCAGCCCTGTTTGGGTGTAAAATAAGGTGATGTTGATCTCCCATAGACTTTAATGGTCATCGCTCATAATCACTATGACTAGTCTGTGTCGGAAGATTAGTCACTATCGACAGCGACCGAAGTCGATGCCAACGTAATCGATCAACACTATTTAATATAATTAACCATGGTTAAATGAATTAATGCTACAGGTTAAAATGCCTTTTTTTTGCGGTGAAAAAAAAGAACGTTTTCTCTTAGTGACCACAACACAGTACACTGCGTAATTAAACCCTGGATGTAAATTGCGCAAAAGAAATATGCTGCCAACAATTACCAGCTTTGTAAGCGTGTTAAAATGGCAATGTATTTATAATACAGAACAACAAAAAACTTGTAATTAATTAACCTATGGTTATGAATTATGCTACAGGTAAAATGTCTTTTTTGGCGGTAAAAAAGAACGTTTCTTTTAGTGACCACAGCAGCAGAACAACGGCTATCATATGCAGCCGTGGCAGAACCTTCCCTACTCAGTACAGTGAGAGCGGTATGAGCTGCCAGCATCACGCCCATACTTAAATAGAGCGGTGACGTCACAGATCCCGACGTCTCTGATTGGCTTCATCTCTGCACATATCATGTATGCTATACGCCCCCTACTTCCTCCCAGACTTCTTTGCCCCATGTAACGCATTGCTCGCAGCCATTTCATCAATCAAAAGCACATACACTCCCGCCCGCTTCGTTCCCTAAGCGAATCACTCCATATTTCGACTTCGTTCAGAATCGAAGTTTTCCTGAAATTCTAAACGAATTCCACTTCGTTAGAATCGATTCGCCCATCTCTAGTCTAGATGTGGAAACTGGCTAAGCCACTCCAAGACTTTGAAATGCTTCTTATGAAGCCACTCCTTCATTGCTCTGGTGGTGTGCTTTGGATCATTGTCATGCTGAAAGACCCAGCCACGCTTCATCTTCAATGCCCTTGCTGATGGAAGGAGGTTTGTACTAAAAACATCGCGATACATGGCCCCATTCACTCTTTCGTGTTCACGGATAAGGCATCCTGGCCCATTTGCAGAGAAACAGCCCCAAAGCATGATGTTGCCGCCCCCATGCTTCACAGTAGGTCTGGTGTTCTTTGGATGCAACTCAGAATTCCTCTCGTCCACCAACATGACAGAGTTTTGTTTCAACGCTACTACAAACAGTTATTACTTGGGTTTATCCTGAACCATACAGACCTTCTCAAATACTCTTCTGGATCATCAAAATGCACTCCTAGCAACTTCAGAAGGCCCATACATGATATCAGGCTTAAGCCAGGGTCCACGCCTGGCACTGCAGGATCTGAGTCCCTGTCGGCAATATTTTTTACTTTGGTCCCAGCTCTCTGAAGCTCACCCCACTAGATCCCCCTCGTGTTGTTCTGGGGGTTTTTGCTCACCTTTCCCTTTTGTAATCTTTTTGCCCCCAGGTGGGAGATCTGGGAAAGATTATCAAAAGTCTTATGTTTTCCCCATTTTCAAATTTTAAATTGCCCCCCCTTTTGGGTTTTGCCCCCTGTCTGAGGCTGCTCTTTTGGCCCACAGCCTTTCTACTGCTGCCCAACCCTTTGGCTAAAGTTGATCCACCATGCCATTAAAAATGGGAAAAAAAACGCAACAGTGTCTCGATTTTGGTCAATGACACGTCTCAAAGTCCAACTTTCCCTAATCAATTTTGTGTGGGTGGAAAAAAATTTTTGCTCACTTTTGTCTTGAAAGGGGTGGATCAAGGAGGGTGGCCACCAATTGTCATTTTCTTTTTTTAATTGCCTTTTGCGGGGATCATTTTTCGGGTAAGGGTACCCATCCAAGCGATCAAGGTGAGATGCTGCCAATTTTTCCCAAAATTCCTCAGTGTCGGGGGGCACAAATTTTTAATCTTCCTCCCCCTTTAAACCCGTCCAACCCCCTTTTAAATTTAAAAGGGTAATTAGTACTGGTGGGGGCCACCGGCTCCCCTCCTCATCCGCCAACTTCCTCCTTCTGACTATCACCAAAGCACTGGCTGACCTCATGCACTCCACTCCATGAGCTGAGCTGCCATCTTGCACTCACCCTCGACCTTGAAACACTGCCTAAAAAGACCATTACAATTGTGAAACCGTCGGGAAATTTCTACATCCCCCCATCAAAAAAAGGGCCCTCTGTGTCCGTCCTTAACCCCCTCACTGCTGGGACCTAAAAACCGCAAAGTGAAAAAACCATTGTTCTAGTAAAAAAAAAAATTTAGAAGGGGGTTGTTGACAAGTGCATCTCTCGACAAAACCTTTTTTGGTCCCAACTCCGGAGTGGGCTAAGCCCTTGACCTTTCCCTCAGCAACAGTAAAGACCCGGGTACCGCTTGAAAAATTTCTGCACAAAAAGGGTTTCTTTATTTCTTCCCATTGCACACACCCTTTTAAAAACCCCCCAGCCACTGGTTGGCTCAGTATATAGAGCTTTTTCACAGCAATTGCCCCTGTGTGTTAAAACGGTCTCCAAAAAAATTAATTTGAAAAGGTCGGGTTTCTTTTGGGAAACGTTGCAAACCCTTTTGAGGTGGGGTTTTGGACTGAAACCATACCACACTGTTGAAGAGTTTCCACCCCCTGACCCATAAAAGGGGCACTGCCCAATCCCCCAAAACCTCACCCAGTGAGCAGTCAGTGAGATGTAACCCCCTTCACCGTGCTTACTAGTCCATGTGTTTGTAGAGAGAGGGACTTTATTGGACACAGAGACACAGCCAACACGCTGGAGATCTTTTCTGCAACGTGGCTAGCTAGGGCAGGGACAGCTTTTCTGGCAAAGAAATGTCTGCTTGGCACCTGATATTTGGACATGCCAGGACCGTGATGTGGCAGATACCATCTGTGTTCACCAGGAGGAAAGGCAACTGCCTGGCAATGCCAAAATTCTGGCTTTTAGCTTTGGTATGGTTGGGGTGAAAGCATTTCTTATGCTCCCACACCTGGTACACAGAAGGCTGGCTACTGTATGGCTTCTAATGTAGTCAAATCGGAATCTCTATGTTCCTCATTGGCATGTTCTCGCTGCCACCAATGGTACTGCTGCCTAATGTTGTCAAAATGGGAACCTCCATTGTCCCCACCGCCAAGTTCTCGCTGACACCAATGCGACTGCCACCTAATGTTGTCAAACCAGAACCTGCATGTTCCTCACTTCTGTGTTCTCGCTGCCACCAATGGTACTGCTGCCTAATGCGGACGAAACGAAACCACCATGGTACCAAATGCCATGTTCTCGCTGCCACCAATGGTACTGCCACCTAATGTTGTTAAACCAAAACCTCCATGTTCCCCATTGCCCTGTTCTCACTGTCACCAATGATACTGCCGCCTAATGTTGTCGATCTGTAACCTTCATGTTCCTCACTGCCATGTTCTCGCTGCAACCGATGGTTCTGCCATCTAATCATGTCGAACCGGAACCTCGCTGTTCCCCAATGCCATGTTCTCACTGCCACCAATTGTACTGCTGCTTATTCTTGGCGAACTGGAACCTCGCTGCCATGTTCTCGCTGCCACCAATGGTACTGCCATCTAATGTTGTCGAAGTGGAACCTTGCTGTTCCCCATTGCCATGTTCTCGCTGCCACCAATGGTACTGCTGCTTATTCTTGTCGAACTAGAACCTCGCTGCCATGTTCTCGCTGCCACCACATATATCACAAGTAGAAAGCTTGCAAGCAGAGGCATAACTTGAAGTTCTTGAGCCCTGGTACAAAAAGTTATATGGTGCTCCTATCAGTTACCATGTGCCATTTCCAATACCGGTGTCTTCTTATGTGTCAATGGGGCCCCGTAGCAGCTGCTACCGCTGCACCTACTATAGCTATGTTGTCCTCATCTTTTCAGTTGGCCATTGAAAGGAAGGACGTATTTTAGCCTCTACATTTTTTCATATCACTCTTAGAGCCAAATTGTCTTCAGTAAGTTGTTCCACATATGCAGTTTACCATTCTGGATGCTAATTGCAGCTTCTCCTCACCTGTGTAGGTATAAAAATTGACCTGAACATCATCTCCCATTGACTTTAATGGGGTTCGAAGTTCAAGTTCGACTCAAACTTCGAACTGAACTTCTCAAAGTTCGCGATTCGACTCAAACTCGAACTTTTTAGGGTTTGTTTATCTCTACAGAAGATATATAAGTTACAAACAGCAAAATAACAGGATCGCAGTCCTCATAAATAACTAGCTAAATCCACATGGAAGTACTCAGCTCCTTACAATAGCGAAGGTATGGTGTACCTGATGAGTAGATGTATATCACATGCAGCACACTTGAAGTCTTTTCATGTAAAGGGTCAAGACAATCCCTGCAGTTCAAACCGAGCTCAGTAGGGGGGAAAAAAGGTGATTTGAGTGCCTTGAACGTGGCTGGTTGTTGGGGTGCCAAAGGGGCGGGGCTGATTATTTCAAAACTGTTTATCTCCTGGATTTTCACCACAACCATCTCTGGGGTTTACAGAAAGGTCCCGAAAAAGAAAAAACATCCAGTACGGAAAACCTGGGGGGAAATGCCTTGTTGAGCCAAGGTCAAAGAAAATGGGCAGATTTTTTTCGAGTATAGAAAGGCAACAGTGACCAAATAGCCCCCCTTTTAAAACCAAAGGTAGGCGAAGAGCATCTCAACCACAGTAGGGCGAATTTTGAGGAAAAGGGGCTCAGCACAGAAGCCCACCCCGGGGTGCCACCCTTTTTTCACTAAGAACAGGAAACTGAGGCTCCAATTTCCCCAAGCTCATCGAAATTGGACTAGAAGTTTGGGAAAAAAACTTGCCCCGGGTTCGATGAGCTCGTTTTCTGCTGCGACTTTCGAGGTAGGGTCAGAATTTGGCGTAAACAACATGAAAGCATGGATCATCCTGCCTTGTATCAACGGTTCAGGCTGGTGGGGGGTGGTGTCAGGGGTTTTGGGAATTTTTCTTGGCACTCGGGGCCCCCTTTGGACCAATTGAGCTCGTTGAAAACACCTTTGGAATCTAGCCCGAAAAATTGGGGCAGTTCTGAAGGCAAAAGGGGGCCAACCCGTTACTACATGGTGTACCAATAAAGGGCCGGTAGTGTAAGTTACAAAAGAAAAATTTACGGGATCGCAGTCCCAAAAATAAAGCTAAATCCCATGGAAGTACCAGCTCCTTACAATAGTGAAGGATGGTTCCCTGATGAAGAAATATATGTAAATCTCCCATGCAGCACACTTGGAAGTATTTCAGTATATAATGGTGCTCTAATCTTTCTTTTCCTATTGCAGATGGTATCAGGGCCTCTGGATTCTGTTATCTGCCCCACCAATCTGTCCTTAGGATTCCTGTAGACCTTCAAAGGACATACAGGCTGGAAGCTTTCCTCTTTGTCAGCTACACTCTAGCAGCAAAACTGTAGATCAATCTGCTTTAGATCAAACAACTAAGGTTTAATAATGTTTAATGCTAATTGCACTAAATGGTGTTTTATAACAAATGTTGGTTGACCTCTACTTCAACCCTGTATTCAGCTAACAGCTTGTTTTCATCTCTGCAGTTAGGTGTATAGTCATGTTATCATGCAGAAATGTAACCAGTCCTGGTCACTTAGCTAATGTCAGGAGTAACTATGAAAACAATTCAAGGGTGGGAGTAGAAGGTTATATACGTAAAGTGACGTTACAGATCTCTGTCTATACCCCTCCCTTCACAGGAGTCTTACCACTTATCTCCACTAGGTTATCAGTATCATCTGCCCCAGCAACCCTCAGAGGTGCAATTAATCATGTCACCCTGACATAGACAATGCTGTGCCTGGGGGCACAGCTTTAAAGTTTCAAATCTTTGGTCTCATGGGAGTGGACTTAGAGAGAGGATAAGCTAAATCAAGGAAGAAAAAAGTCTCAGCTAAACTCTGCAGGACTGTGCAGGACTTTGGATTTCCGAGACTTCGTGAGATAATTCTAGTCCCACAAACCTCATGACCTCTGGGGACCCAATTAGCCTTTGGCCTGGCTCAATACCCCCAAAATTGTGAAGATATTCCAGATTGTAATTCTGGAAGGCATGTATGCAAGGGACTTAATTTGTGAGGATCACTGCTTGTGCATTAGTCTAATGAGTGATTTGGACTGGGTGAAGAAAAGTGTAACATTGAATGTAATCCTTTTAACATCTTGCAGGGTGAAGTAAAGGAGGCCCCTGCTAGCATTTGATTTGAAAAGTTAACCCTTTGCCTCCTGCCTGTCATTTCTGCACCGAACACCAAGGGTACCTCACACACCACCTACCGCAGTTACTTGAGGGAGAGACCAATAAATGAGTGTGCACCAGGAGAACAACTACCACCATCATCTCCAAGTGCAGACCCCTTCTTCACTGGTGCTGGAAGAGCATAAGAGGTGCAGGTAGCAAAGCATGTAGTCTTGGGGCCCGTGGCTACCACTCTCGTCTCCATCTCCTCTGCGTCCCTACGTGCCACTCTGGTGCATCACAAATTTCCTTCACACTCCTCACTCATCTTCCTCCATACTAAGACATATAGAATACTGGTAGCTGAGTATTTGAGTTGATTCTAGGGCCCCCCAGTGGAAGTAATCCTTGGGGCCCAACATACACCTACTCTCTGTAAATATACATACCACCAGGGGCGTTGCCAGGCTGTTTTGTCTGGGGCTTGTGCCACGGATAAAATGGCTGCTGCCCTGAACTTGCTCCAGAGTACCGGTGCCTGCTCAGTGAATAAACTACTGTTGTGCTCCACAACAATAAACTGAGCAGTGGCACAATGAAGTCATTTCATTACACAGCTTCCTCTTCTAACCTGCAGAGCCATCACTCTGCCTGGGCTGTGCGACCTACGAGCTGCCAGAGGATTGTCCCTGTGCTGACGGCATGATGTCATCATGCACTCCTCTGGTAGCTCCTAGGCTTCACAACCCAGGCAGAGTGAAGGGCACAAGAGTGAGATGCTCGGCAGAGGAAAGAGAAAGGGAAGTATTACTGATATCTTTTTTTTTTTATATTGGCAATGTATAAACTTACTTACCTATGAAGGGGTGCCTATCTGACTATGAGTGGACGTATATACCTTCCTAACTATAGAGAGGATTTATGTACCTAACTATAAAGGGGACCTATGTACTTGTCTAACTATGGGGGGACCTATATACCTGCCTTACTATGAAGGGGACCTATGTACCTGCCTAAGTATGATGGACCCTAAATGTCTGCCTAACTATGAGGGGACTTCAATACCGTGCTAACTATAGATTATATCTGTGTAATTGCCTAACTATGAGGGGACCCATGTACCTAACTGCAGATGGGACCTATATACCTGCCTAAGTATAGAGAGGACCTATATAACTGATTAACTATGGAGGGAACCTGTATCTGCCTATGGAGGGGACCTATATTTCTGCCTAACTATGGAGAGCACTTATATACCTACCTAACTATGGAGGGCCACTTATACACCCACCTAACTATGGAGGGGACTTATATACTTACCTAACTAAGTAGGTCACTTATATACATGCCTACCTAAGAGTGGGACCTTTTTACCTGGATACCTATCTAAGAAGTGGATCTATATACCTACGTATTGAGGGGGCATATACACTTACCTACCAATGGGGCCTATATACCTTCTTAATATAAACAAAAATGATGGCAGTGCTAAAACTCTATTTACTGTCAAGGTCATGATCATGCTGTGGCTTATCTTCTGCGGGTACAGGGGATGGAGTTCAGGATGATATATGATTCTGTGGGTATGGGTCACAGCAGCAGCACAAACTCCATTGGGGTGGTCCTTTTTTTTTTTTTATTCCTCAGGACATTGTGCCTGTTAGCTGTGATTTGTAGCCCACCTTCCTCCTACTGCAAAATTCCTTAACCCCAAGCTTCCACCCCATTGGGCAGTCTGTATAGAAATTGCGAATGGATAAGGAGCTGCTGGAAAAGTGAGGATTCTAATATGTCTGTGTGGTAAATTCTGTAGAAACGAGTTGTGGCCAGGAGAAGTCATCATAGAGGTCTGGGCCGAAAGAAAAAAAAAAACTGGGGAAGATGACCTCTTTGATCAGAATACACCTCACTGGTGAGTCACTGGCTGTAACAACACTATAATTACTTCTATGTCTGCAGAGCCTGTGTACAACTGGTAGTCACTATGTGGCGCTGACATGTGCTCATGGTCTGGCAGTATAATTTAGGCCTTAGGAAGTGGTAGAATTGGAGTTGATAGTCTTGGTATTGTGGGATTTTTTAGTAACAGAATGACGTTAATATGTGTGGTATATCTGCTCCATGTACAGGTGGATTATTTGGTCACCATATTATTTAGAGGTATTACACTATTGTACCTAAATTAGTGGTTTTGAAAAGGCAAATTTGTCAGTGCTGATTTTCATTGTACAGTGACTGCTGAGGTGATGGGTAGAATCTATGTGGAATACGCGGAAAATTAGTGACAGGAACATAAGTTTGTTCTCTGTAAACCTACAAGCCGCAATGTGCCATGAAAAAAGCAGTCTGAACCCAGCCCTACTGAGCAAAATGTAACACAGAGGGCCCGGGCCCCGGATGTTCTAGTACCCTAGCAACGCCCCTGCATACCAAACATGACTCCTACACTGCATTTTGCCTCTCTTTTTTTGCCTTTCTTTCTAAAAAAGCAGCCCCAGGGCCCCCAATTCCTAGTGGCCCACCAAAGGTTACCCCCGCTCCCATGTGGTCCAGTCCAAGCCTGTTTATGCTAGACCATTAGATAGTAGAAAGGAGTATTGAAAAGGAATAAGGGGAGAATTCAAAACTGACTGTGAAAATATCAGCTGTCATGTGTGCCAGATCTTGTAGGGAATGTTTGTTCAGATTTTGTAAGGGAAGGTTCCATTTGGGGTCGTCCTTTTTGGGACGGGTTCCCCGAGGTTAGGTTATAGGATTTTTGCAGGCCTTGGTGCTGAGGGGTGTTATAGGGTCAGCTTCCCCCTATATTGTCTTGCATCACTGCACATATTTGTCACGAGGATACCATATCTCTGATACTTGTGTTCTGCAGGTGCTTGAAGCTGTAATAGCGCCTTTGGATTTAAGGTTGCTCCACTTATTTTATTGTGCATTTATTAATTAACTGTTAAGTATTAATTATTTCCATTCTCTACAGTTTTGCATTATCCTCCAACCGAATAGACTCATATGGAGCCATAGTTAAATTTTCAGTGAAAAACTGCAGAGTTTACCAGGCATTAGATAAATATATCATGTATGGGCATGAGCAGATTGAAAAAGGCAAATATATAGGAGAACATGAAAGGAAAGATTTGGAAAGGGGGAGATTTCCTACTATTCTTAGATCTATATGATGTCAATGGCTGCAAACACAAGGGCACAAGGATCTGCAATTGATTTGGACTAGGATCCCAGGTTCAAATTCTACCAAGTGCAACAAGTGCATGAAGGTTGTATGTCCTGTGCTTGGGTGGACGACCCCTCACACTGACAGGTTATTCTGGTTTATATGGAATGTGCCCCGGAGAGTGTGAACACATATGGTACATAGAGAAATTACAGATTCTCACAATTTAAGGCACTGGAGAAAATGATGATACAAGTAAAAAAACAAAATATGATAATGAGATTCTGTGGAATTTGTTGTTGTGCTAAGTTTATGCCCTTCAAGGGAATTTTTTACAAAGAAAAACAGAAAAAAAAAGGATTGTTTTCTATAGAACTGTTGACGCAATCTAGTCGGCCTCCTCCTCCTGTGCATATATATAATATATATTATGTAAATATAATATATATATATATATATATATATGTCTCCTCTTCCATCGTCCACCTCACATCCAATGAAGGCAGGTGAATCCCAGGAGCTGTGAGTATTCTTTCTATCCCATATATCCCCATACACTTGGGCTCAGGATGGGACAGGTTAGATTTGACCTTGTTATCCCCTTGTTTTCCCAGTGATAAGCTGTGCCAGAGATGTCTGAAGCAGCTGATCTCCTTTTTCCCCCACTGCAATGACATTTAATACCATCACACAGTCCAGCATGAAGGTCTTGTATCTTACTGCTGTGCAGTGCTAGCAAGTACATATAACACAAAGGCTACACCTTTCATTGCCATGAATTTCCTTTGGTAAATTTTTGTTGACCCGTACAATTTAGGGCATCATACACCTTGATACAATGTAGCAATAAAGACACTTTGACAGGCGTCAGCACTTATCTTTCGTTGTATCACTTTAAGCCTTCAATCAAGCATGCTAGGAGCTGATAGCTGATGAGTGCATAGCTTAACCAGCCAAACGGCAACAGCGACGTTTCAGAAATGAATTTCCTTTCTCGTGTTTAAGAAAGGAAACGTCGCCGCCGCTAGCATGCTTGATTGAAGGCTTAAAGTGATACAACGAAAGATAAGTGCTGACACGTGTCAAAGTTTCTTTATTGCTACATTGCATCAAGGTGTATGATGGTCTAAATTGTATCGGTCAATGAAAATTTACTAAAGAAAATTCATTTAAAAAAAAGTGAGTGTAGCCTTAGTGTTATATATAGTGCATATAGAGAGGAGTGAGAGGGGACTCCACCCTGAAGGCTTCTCTACATGTCTAGCACCATTTAGATAAGAAACGGCGAACTGTGTGATATATTAAAAGTGCTAGCAAGTACCATATACACTGTTCAACCCTCTGTAGGATGGTTCAGTTCCCGCTGTAAGGATATTTCAATCCAAAACTCAATTTAAGAAACTTTCCACAGCAATCGGTGGTGTTTTGCTCCCACCAGAACCTTAGTTTTACATGTTACTGTACTGGTGGGGAGAGCAGGCTAGTTGTGTTCAGAGCCATGTGGATAGGGAGATGTCCACATTTAGTCCCACCAGAACCTTAGTATTACATTGTACTGTACTGGTGAGGACTATTAAAAACTAGTCTCTTCTAGAGCCATCTAGAAAGAGCAATGTCCCAATTCAGTCTCACAGTAACTGTAGCCTTACATGTCCATTTACTGTTGTGGAACGCTAGTTGTGGACAGGACCATATGGATAGAGAGATGTCCACAGTAAACCTCACTGGGACCTTAGTCTTACATATCACTGTTGAAAGTTACATAGTTACATATACATTGCAAATATGGTGGAAAAAGCACATATGTCTATGAAGTTTAGCCAAGGATGGAAGACTAGATATGGCCAGTGCCATATAGATTGAACAATGTTGACATTCAGTCCCACTGGAACCATAGCATACATGTCACTGTTCTAGAGTTGAATATGTGAGACTAGTTGTGGGAAGAGCCGTGTGGATAGAGCAAAATCCACATCCAGTCCCACCAGAACCTTAGTCTTACATGTCACTGTTCTATTGGGAAGAGTGAAAGACCAGTTGTGTTCAGTGCCATGTGGGTAGAGTAAGGTTCTGATAGGACTGAAAGTAGAACTTGCTCTTTCACCACAGCTACGGCCACAACTAGCATTCTACACTGCTTACCAGTACAGTAACATGCATGACTGAGGTTCTGGTGGGACTGAATGTGGAAAATTTGTCACTGTAATGGTGGAGGATATCACGACAAGCCTCAGTGCTAACCAGTTATCACATTCTCATGTAGCCAATGAAATGACTTTGACGGGGAATAAGAGAAGGCACATCAGTGTCAGCGTGCATTCCCCAACCGATTCCAATGTGGGTGGGGTTTAGGGTTTATTTTATACCCTCTGGAGCAAGTTACATAAGTAAAGCATCACTCTTGATTGGTTTCCAGAATTTAGCCAATCGGAGGACATTCTCCATCCAATTGATCAATAAATTTCAAATCACACTTCAATAGGTAACATTTTCACTCCTCACTTATACATATTCCGTTCTCACTACCTGGCTAGTGGCCATTATAAGTTGCTTCTTCTCTATCTTTAACATGTGGACTTTCCTGAAGCTCCTAACTTAATATTTCTGCAATATCCTTGTAGTTGGCAATTAGCCCAGCGCCATCTTCTCACAGCGCAGCTGAAAAACATATCTTTATGGAGATGTAAAACACCATTTTATACGTCCGGTTTATGTAACTGAGACTCGTTCAGAGATAATAGATATTAATAGATATTTATGGAACCTTTAGAAAATAAAACAATATCTCAAAATAACTGCAATTTAATCTAGAAAATCCCCAAAACATGAGAATTTCCTCATCATTTCTCTCCTTTTGTTTCAATTTCAAAAAGGTGTCACAGATATTTAGCGAACTAGCACAATCAATCTGCCTCTCCAGAAACAGCCCCTGTAATAGATAGTGCTGACCCGAACATACACAGAGCAGCTGCAGATGCTGAGGGAGGTCTAAATCCATCCCGACATAATTACTCTATGGCCATTTCTACTAAACAGTCACACACATTTTGTTTTATTGTCCATATACACACACGAAAATCCTCCCTATCAGATGAATGGGTAAGCAGGAGATGCACCGCCGCACGGGTCCACTGGCCTCAAATAGCTGAGAAGTGATTGTTCTTACAAGAGGATAGGAGAGGCCGGCGGTGGAGCTTGGGTGAGCAGATGGTCATCTCTGTGGTCGCTCATCATCTTGCTTCATCATCTTATGGTAAAAACTTCAACAATAGATACAGAAAACTTCTTATTGAAGCTGCAGATTCCTATAGGATCAAACAGAAGATACAATTAGAGATGTGCAGGCGCGGTATCTTTTTTCCCAGCCTGTGTTCCTGGATTCTTAGTCATCATTTCTATCATTCTTAATAGGCACCAAATAAATCATTACCTCCACAAATAAATGAATGCAAATCAAAGCCGGTATTATTTCTATCAATCACTCAAAGATTCTATTACACCATGTTACTAGGTGCAAAAATGAGAAAGTATCTGTACATCGCCCCACAGGGTCAGAATAGTACTTTATGTTTACATACATATTTGTTTCTCTCTTGAACATAGAGAATACCCTGAGGGTCATTGTACTGATGACAGGTGGGGATTGTTATCTGATGGTTAATTACAGCTGCTTTAAGTCTATGATTACTGGGAGATCACTTAATGTGTTACTACATGTTAGTTGTTCATTTTGGATTTCTTCTCCTCTGGATTGTTTCATAAACCAATGAATCATTGGAAGGAAATATGTGTGTGCACATCCAATTGTCTCTGAGGCTTTTTCCCCTATACTCCATTAGAGTTTAAAGATGTTTCATCATTTGAGGCTGTATACATAACTTTTAACACTGATACAGGTGTTCTGGTTACAAGAAGCTTGTGAAGGGAGGTGACAACTCTGCAGACATGAGAACTGATCATTGCAGGACGTCAGCAGAGCAGTGACATCCTCTCCTGTCCTGTCTCCTGTCTACTGCTTAGTCAAGCATTCTTTTTCCCTAAATTGAGGACAATTGGGTTTTTCCTACACATTATAGGACAATAGGCTGAATTGGATGTACGTCTGTTTTATTTTTTTTCGGCCCTACAAACTTTGTAACTATATGAAACTATGTAAAGTCCCAAAGAAGACTCCTTACCAGTCTCCATTTCTGCTACCTTCATTGACTCACCTCTAGGTCCGGCCTGATCTGGACAAATCTCTTCACCCCAAAAGGGGCCCCTCTGGGATTCCTGCCTTTCTGCTTTCTTTCCCCACTAATCAGGGAACATACTTTAGTGTCCCTGACAGAGTGGCCATGGAGGAATAGGCACAAGGTAGACTGGGTGCATTATCACGTACAGATCAGATGCTCGTGCACTAAGTGACTGCCATAGTTGCTGCAAGAAAACCTCAATGCCCTTCATCTATCATGCTGTCCCTCCACCTTATTTACCCTTGTCAACTTCTAAAAGATTATGCTTAGAAGGGATGATCCTTGTGCAAGAGATTATGTGTAACACTCCATGGCTCCATATTATCTATTTTACAGACCAGCCTAGACAACATCTGGAGTAATCAGCTTCTCAGCTTACAAGAGACTCTACTGATCGGATTCCAGGTACAAGGAATAGATAACGCATATTCCAGAAGACCAAGTGTTCTACATCAAGAACCACAAGGAACAAATGGCTTCTATTAATCGTCCTGGTGAGAACTAACTTTCACATTGTTTCTTATACAGTGCAAAAAAGACCTGGTGATCTAAAATAGTAGCATTTCTATCATTTTTACTGACAGTGAAGATTGCTTATCACTATTACATGTCCTGAAGGGGCAGTCAAGCAGTACCAGGTAAAGGCAAACTGCTGAGATATCACAAAATTTGCTGATTGGGATCTGGTCACATGATAGTTCTTGACAATAAAGGGACTGAGGTTTATGCACAAGACAATTCCTGTCCAGACCATGGGCACAGAACTTCAATGCAGGCCTATTCAGTACCTGCACTGGGACCTAGTTGGTGGTGCAACTGTTTAGTTAAAAGAATCTGGACGTGATACTCTAGAGAGAGAATGTGATTGAGTTAATACACAGGATTCTACTTTCCTTCTCTTCTTCTCCTATCCTTTTAGTTGTGTCCGACCCTTGGATACTCTATAAGCCAGTTCTCATCATGTCTGACCCCTGAATATTCTATAAGCCAGTTCTCCTCATGCCTGACCCCTGAATATTCTATAGGCCAGTTCTCCTCAGGCTTCCCTCTTTTCCACAGTTTCTTGCAGTTGCTTTATGTTTAGTCATGTGTCATTCTTAATGGTATCAAACCAAAGGGCCTTTGGTCTTTGCTATTTTCTATTAACCATCCCGTGTAGCATCTCTTTTTGTAGTGAATTCCCTCTTAGCACCTAACCAAGACAGATGACTTTCTGTCTGGTAATCTTTCAGCGACAATAGCTGTCTATGGGATTCATAGAAGTCTTTTCAAGCACCATAGCTTAAAAGCATCAATATTTCTGTCTGCTTCCATGACAATCCATGTCTCACAGGCATATGTCCCAATTGGAAACACAATGGCAGTGATCACTCTTTTTGTGATGGTGACAGAGACATCTTTGTAATAACATATTTGATCTATGCTTATCATGGCTGCATACCCCAGTGCCAATCAATGCTCGATTGCTGCTGTCAAGCAACAACTATGAAAACTGCCATGACAACATATTTCCCAGCATCCTCCCCACCTATAACTCACCTTTACAAATCCTCCCTAGCCTACTGTTCCCCTCCGTGCTTTCTCTGTCACCGTCCCATATATGTACTCAAAAGTGCCACCCAGATAATGACCTCAATATAATAGTGTCGGATACAAAGATGTTACATACTGACCACTGCTCATGGCCCCCTCCTTTCTGTCATAACCACTCCTTGCATTGCTGCTGATGCCCACTCCATGCATATAAAATGCATCTCTCGTGTCCTCCTCTCACATATAGATCACTTCTCATGGCCTCCTCCTTACATATAAAAAACTGTTATTTGACCACTCCTCTCTCACATATAGAGCACTGTTCATGGCCACTTCATTGGTAACAACTAGGCTGCTTCTCATAGTCCCTTTTCTTTCCCATATAGATTATTATACTGGCCCTTGCTCTCTCATAAATAGCCTGCTGTTAGTGCCAATCCTCTCACATACAGACCACTGCTCTATCTCTCTCCTTACATACAAACTATTGTTTGTCACACATAGGCCACCTCTCACATAAAGATCACTCCTTGTGGTCACTTCTTCTCTCTAGAATACTGCTTATGGACCCTCCACTACCACATATAAACCATTGCTCATGCCCTCTCCTCACATATAAACTGCTGCTCATGCACTTTTCCTTTCATATATGGGCTGCTGTTCTGGCTTCTTCTCTCTAATTAATAGACTGTTGTTAATGGCCCCTCCACACTTAAATATAACCCTCTGCTCATCTCACAGAACATTATTCAGACCCTCTTCTGACAAAAAAGATCACTGATCATGTCCCCATCCTCTCCCACATATAAATTGCTGCTCATGACCCCTCCTCCATGTATACTGCTCATGTCCTCTCCTCAAATATAAACCACGCTATGTACATATAGACTGCTCCTCTGGAAACCTCCTTTTAACTCATAAATCACTGCTCATGACCCCGTCCTCTATTACATATTGGCCATTGCTCATGGCCTCCCCTTCTCTCACATATAGACTTCTGCTCATGGCCCCTCCTTTCTAACTTACAGACCTTAGCTCTTCCTCACATATAAACCATTGCGTCCTGCCACCTCCTCTATTCCACCTAGGCTGCTGATCTGGCTCCTTCTAGTCTCACAAATACACTGCTGATAATGCCCCCCCTCTTCTTACATATAGACCTCTGCTTATGGTCCAGTTATCTCTGATATATAGACAGTTGTGCTGAGCCTCTACTCAAATGAAAAACACTATTTATGGTCCCCTCATCTTATTTAAAACCCTGCTCATGGTCCATTTTCTATTACAATGTAGACTGCCGTTCTGGCCTCCTCTTCTTTAACACAAATACATCTGCTCCTGACCCCCCTCTTTGTCACATATAAACAGCAGCTCCCATGTAGAATTATATTCTTGCCCCCTCTTACCTCTTATAGAGAACAATGCACTGCTCATGGCCCCTACTTAATTACATATAGAGCATTGATTATGGCCCCTACTCTCTCACATATAGAATGTTGCCCATGACTACCACCTCATTTATGACATGCTTCTCATTGCTCACTCCTCTCTCACATATCGATCACTGCTCACGGCTCCCTCCCCACATATAAACCACTGCTAATACCCCCTACTTTCTTCCTTAGAGACCACTGCTTTAGCTCTCTCATCATATTTTCACCACAGTCCATGACCCCTTCCTCATATATAAGCCACCATTAATACTCCCTCCTCTCTTACATATATAGCACTACTTATGGCTCCCTTCTCTCTCACATATAGACCACAGCTCATGACTTCCTTCTCACGTTTAAATCACTGCTAATGATCCTGTCCTTTATCCTTAATACACTGCTGATTGGCTCTATCCACACATATAGACCATAGCACATGACCCTTTTCTCATATATAAAATGCTCCTCATAGCCTCCTCCTCTCCCACATATAGACTGCTGCTTCCGGCTTCTCCTCTCTTACACATAGCCCTCTTCTCACTTAAAGAGTAAATCATTGCTTATTCCCCTTTCTTCTTTCCCATTCAGAATTCTGCTAATGGCCTCTATACTACATATAGACCACTGCTCATGCCCCCTCATCACATATAGACTGGTGCTAATAGAACCCCCTCTCAATTATAAACTGCTTCTCATGGGCTTTTCTTCTCTCACATATAAACCACAGTACATGGCCTCCTCCTCTATCCTATACAGACTGTTATTCTGGCTCCCTTTCTAACAAATGGCCCTGACACAAATAAGTTCAACCTTCTTAAATAATCCCCGCCCTAATACTGTGCTAAGCAAAACTCCATTGTATAGATGCAGAAATAAATATTTTATGCAAATCCCATCATCGCTTGAACTTTAATATCTGGCTTCATAACATACCTAGCTCGGATAAACTATCTGCACAGGCAATCATTCAATTCTGTGGTACTAAGGCACATAAAAACTCTATACATGATAATTTTGATGAACTTTTCTTAGACAAGGCCTTCTCCTCAAAAGATCCAAGACAAATGTCCACAGGGATTAGAATCTGAGTTGTAAAATCTCTCTTGTACCAATAACATAGTAACATAGTAGATAAGGTTGGAAAAAGACACAGGTCAATTGAGTCCAACCTATAAGGGCATGTCCGTACGGCATAGAGCAATTACAAGTCAAATTATCCGATCAATAATTGCTCTGTTTTGGAGCCGTTTGCATGGTCACAGGGGGATGGCTGCTTGTGGAGAAAAGTCCTCCCCATTTGCATTTACATGTTGATGTTCCACCCGAAAACTGGGCGGAAGAATTAACATATTCAATCTTTTTCTGACCACCGGAGGGCTAAAGAACCGTCCGGCATTAAATCCATGCAGTGGGGACTGCTGCATGGATTTTCCATAGAGGTCCATGCTAAAGTTTGACAGCCAGTTTACAGACGGCTATCACAACCTAAAACCGCCTGTAAAACTGGCCGAAAAACCTGCCGTGCGGACATGCCCTAACCCTACAGAGTTGATCCAGGGCAGGCAGAACCCCCTACGAGATGGATGACAATAAAATGGGAAACATTTCTTACAAACTCGAAGTCTGGCAACAGAATAATCCCAGGATCAATGTCCTACCTTCAGAATTTATTAACTATAACCTGTGATGTTATATTTTTCATCTTAACTGTTCTTGAGCTTGGTCAATGATTCCACCATCACAACCTCTTGTTGCAGTGAATCCCATAGTGTCACCGCACTTAAGGTAAAGAATCCTTGCCTGTGATAAAAGTGAAACATTTTTCCTCTAAACATAGAGAATGCTTCCTTGACATTGTTATAGCCCTACTTTAGATGTCATGGAGAGATCTCGGGAACTGTTTTTTAACATATTGCACTGAAATTTTCATCATTCAAAGTCATCTTTTTTTCCAGGACTAACCCAAAGTTTGATACCTTTCTGTTCTGCAAACACCCCCATTATCTAAACCAAAAGCTGCCCTCTCGCTCAACTCCCCTGTATCCTTTTATCATGAGCCCAAAACTGTTACGATATTTCTATTGTGGCCTCCCGTGATTTGATGGCATTAGGGGAAAGATGAGAACCCAAAAGCACCCACTGTTGGATTTTAAAAATTTTTAATTGTTTTTACCCCCGGGTCTTGAGAAAGCAAAAAGGATATTAGCCAAGTCTTTTTCTAAAAAAGCTTTTTGGGTTTTTTTACATCCATGGAGGGCCTTGGACTTCTGCCCTTTCCCATAATCCTTCAGATTTCAGATGTTTTTGGGGGGGGGAAAAAGGGGCAATACATCTACACGCTGTTCTTTCGGTGCTCTCCTCAAGGAGAGATATTCCCCTTTCTTAGTGATTTGTATAGGAGGCGAAATTACATTCCTGTCTTGTGCCTCTTTTAATGTAATCCATGATTTGTTCACCTTGGCAGAAGCTGCCCGGCTTTGGGCCAACGCCAACTGTCATGTTTCCCCCCTTAGAAAAACCCTTCCTTTTTTAACGATTGCAAATGTGGTCACAGGGCTGAGCATCAGAATCTATTGTCACTTCCCAGTTTTTGTTTGCCAGGTCCTTTAGCCATTCTAGAGGGATTAGCTCCATATTGTTAGAGCTCAGAGTGTAGAGAACGAAGCCAATGTGTAGCAGTATCCATGTTTTATGATAAATAACGCCCCTTTACCATCCTTTTACGGGTGTTTTTTGGGTCTATGTCATTTGATTGTAGACTATGACTTATCCCAATCCATAAATCCAAAATGAAAAGTTTAGTTAAATTTTCATGGAAAGGGCTTATTGAGAAAATAAAATACTTACAATTTATTGGGAGATAGTTGGATATTGTCCCCTGAAATAACTGGAGACAAGGGCAGGTTTTTTTTGTGACCGGGCAAAACTGCCCTTGTAAAAAATGCAAATATGTTTTATGAATGGGTTAAATTCGTAAACCAGTTGGGATTTGTAATTTCTGATGAGTCTTTTATTTTCTAAAGGAAATGCACTAAAAGAAAAATCAATGTTTTTTTAATGAACCGGGTACTTTAATTTCATTTGCTTTTTTGAGTCTGTATTATTGGCCGTCACTAAGAGCGGTACCGTGAAAATCGGTCTGCCACCAAGACATTGTGATGAAAACTTCGATGCATTCGCTGTAGTTGTAGGAAAACTGGAAAATGTCAGCAATGTTTTCTGCAGTCCAGACGGGAAACTGTTCTGTGCCAAATGGGATCTCTACGGGGGCACGGGCCATCAAAGGAGGCCCCGATTGGTTTTTACAGCCAAGAGAATCGGAAAATGGGAAAGGAGCAAATTTAAAATTTTTTTTTTCACCCCAAAAGGAGAATTTATGGTGCAAAATAATGGAGAAATTTTACAAAAAGGGCCACCAAACAATGAAAATATATCTTGGGTGTATGGACAAGCCACGAAGATCGGGTCCTCAGGTTGGGAAACGTTTGATGCCTTATTCTTTGATCTGTCTGGAATCAGTTATGCAGTGACCAATACAGACAGTATTTTGAAAGGAAATCCACCAGTAACAGTCACTGATAATTGGCTGAGTAGAATCACAACGGTTGGAGGAAGCGGCTGGCGCAATCTCACTCACTTTATCTCATTTTCTCCTGATGGAAAACTGTGGTGTATGAAAGGGGGAAAGGGAAAATTTTCAGAGGGGTCATACACCAACCGAATACTTTAAAAAATGCTGAACGTTTGGGAAACGGTTACACTATATATCGGTTCCTCTCTTTCACCACAGACAAGACAGTTAGCAATATCATCAGCTTTAGATTCGCTGGGAAAAAGGGGAAAAAAACTTTTGAGGTTGAAATGATGAGGAGAAAATCTATGACAAAGGAAAAGTAAATCCGTTTGAAACACATCTTATGATATTACAAAATTTCTTCATTGAGTTTATACCTTCAATTTTCCCTTTTTACCCGAAAAAAATTTTTTACAATTTCTTCTTCATGTAGCATTAACCTCATACTTTCACTGAGTAAACATACTTTTTTCCATTTGTATTATGCCTTTACACCTTAACATCTGTATGATCATACTTCTGCTACAGCCCCAAAAAAATCAACTGCTCGCCTATATTTAAAATTGACCCTAATCCATGGCCTACATGAAAAGAGGCTGTCTCTGTCTCTCTTTCAATTTGGAGATGACAGGGTAAACTGCTGCTCACCACTAGTTTTGCTCTCAGAACCCCCATCAGACCACTCATTTTGTTGTAGGAGGTGGCAGTCGATCAATACATAGAATTAGAGCCAGTCTTATGGGGCTGGCTTTCCATTGCCACTCATGGAGGGGAGTTTCTAAAGGACAGAGATTGAATTCCAAAGACAGCACTTTTACTCAGATTCTGACTGCACACTGAGTACTAATATCTGGGTAGTCAACATATAACTCTGCATGAGCACTTGAAACGTCTTTGTGGAGTGTGCAGCTTCAAGAGTGGAGAATCAGTCAGCGTTAGCCGTGCTCTCCACTGAGAAGACAGGGATTTGTTACCATCCCTGCCTTCTTCACTGTTTTAAATACAGTGCTCATTGAGTGTTGTGTATAAATGATAGCAGGAAGCCTCTCACATGACTGTTGGGGCTCAAGAACTGCTTAAAATGCTGGGTCTTTTCCAGATCCAAATCAGATCTGCTGTTAAATGGAATTTATTACAGTGAAAACAAACAGGAAATGCAAAACAGTCCTTTAAAATCATAAAAATAGAGAACAATGGATCCTTGAGACCAGGGATAACACCAGAGGAACTGCAGACATGGACCAGGAGAACACAGGGGAACTTCAGACTTGAACTAGGAGGAAAACCAGAGGAACTGCAGACTTGGACGAAGAGGAATGTCAAAGTGACTGCAGACATGGACCAGGGGGACACCAGAAGAACTGCAGACTTGGACCAGAAGGAACTCAAGGGGAACCGGCGCAGACTGACGTGAGGAATCAAAGTGAGCAGAATGGACCAGGAACCAGAGACTGCAGACTTGGACCAGAAGGACATAAGGGGAAATTGCAGACTTGAACCACGAATGGAAAACCAGATGGAACTGCTAGGGGACTTGGACACCAGGGAGAAATGCAACTACAGAAATGCAAAGATCATTGGACCATAAAAAATGCCAGAGGAACTGTAGACTTGGACCGGGAGGACAGCAGGGGCACTGCAGACTTGAACCAGGAGGAAAACTAGAGGAACTGCAGATTTGGACCAGGAGTAATGCCAAAGTGACTGCAGACTTGGAGCAGGAGGATACCAGAGGAACTGTAGATTTGGACCAGAAGGAACACCAGAGGAACTGAAGACTTGGACCAGGAGGACACTAGGGGTACTGCAGACTTAAACCAGGAGGAATGCCAAAGGAACACAAACAGACCCGGATGCAGGAACACAGACCAGCAATACAGAAGCAAGATGCCAGCCTCTACTTTAGATAATTCAGCAACAGAGGCTGGTTTTTATAGCCAGCCAGATAGGGAAATGGTGCAAGCTGCTAATTCTGAGGTCAGGCTATCCATTTGTCCTACTGGCTGGCATGCTGAACTTCCAATACATCAGCCCCCAGGGTCAAAGGCATGTAATAAGCAAGGAACAATCCTTACATCATTGTTGTTTTGATTTTGCTTTGGTCAGGAGAAAAAAGAAGATTTTATCTCCTCTTAGAGCACAACATTTTCTCTTGTAAACAACTACCTCCCCTCACATGTCTCTCCTCTATTTCTTATCTGATTGATCCAAGCTTACATCAGTCAGTCAATTTGTCCATGATAAGTCCTAATTCTAGCAATGGAGCTTGTTTAACGACAAGCTTTTGCTCTTTAGAACTCTGTAACCTTGTGTACTACAATTTAGAAATCTCCTGTCGTCATGTAATTCTAACAGGAGTAGCTAGTAACAGGAGAGCTGATATGTCAATCAGTGCTATAGACCTGCCCGCAGCCTGAGCAGGAAGCATTAGTCAGAAGCTGGCAGTGGCTCTGTAAAACTGCATAGTGAGAGAACCCCTTTGATAATACTTAACATTTTTCAAGACATCTGATTTTTGGTATGCTGAGAAACTAGAAACTCATCCTAACATAATCCTGCTCACCCAGCTGTGGCTTTATTCTAATGTATCAGTGTTGTGAATCCTTGCCATGTGCCGACATTCATACATTGTAATAGGTCCATTAGCTGCCCAGGTCAGAACAGAATTTCAGCTTCTGACAGCTTTGTTGCTATTAAACTGGAATAGACTTTATAGAGCAGGAGGATTAGACTCTTCTCTCACTTATTGACTGTGTCCTCAGGAAATATCTGCAGGTTTGTGTGTTTTTTGTTTCAGGTTTGAAAAAGCAGTGAGGACGTCCAGCTCCTTCTCCCATGAACATGGATTTACATTTGAAGTTGGTGCTTCACTTACATTTAAAGCTGGGATACCATGCATTGCTGAGTCTGAGGCAAATGTGCACATGAATCTGAGCACAACCAACACATGGAGCTTCACGGAGAGTAATGAGACAGAGGTTTGTAAGCGTTGTCTGTCACTGGTACAATATGCTGCCCCTCCAGCGGTGGTGGTTGATACCTCTTTATCTACAGCACGCTCTTCAATGATACTCCTTGCCTCATTGACATTGTAAGAACCAAGGGTTAATTGGAATGTTCTGATATTTTATGCTGTATTCCCAGCTGAACTCCTCTATCCCTGTTTTCCATACACATATTTAATGTCTTGGTTGATGTTGATTCCTACCTCACTCTCCTTCATCCAAATTGCTTTACATTGACTTCTTCATTAAAATAAATTCTTGAGCTCTTACATCTTTCTTTCTTCCTTCTCTCCTATACTTCTTTCCTTCCTCGCTTTGCTTTTTCTTTTAACGTTCTATCTTTCTTTAAAGGCGTGCTCCCACCATACACTTTATTGGCATTTTGTTAGGATATGCAATCAAAGTCTGATAGCTGTGGGTCCCATCTCTGGAATCTGCATGGTTAGGTTTTCTATGGAAGTTCTCAGTACAGGGGAGCATTGTGTTAAGCTGTACTAGGATCTCCCTCAGAACAGAATGGAGAGTCATGAGCATGCGTGATCAGCTCTCCATTCTTCCCCATAACTTAAAGGGGCCCATTCACGAGATGTGGGTCCAGAGGTGGGACCAGCACCTATCAGACTTTGATTGTATATCTTACTCATGTATCATCAAAGTCAATGGTGACAACACCCCTATAATTCTTAACTTCCTTTGCCTTCAGCTTCCTTTCCTCACTCTTTCATTAGAGACATGAAACATAGATTATTGATAGCAAAAAAAAACAGAAATTACTGGATAAAGAATTTGTGCCCAAATTTCTAACTGTTGTCTCATTTTACAGATGAAATTTTCATCTAGTTCAGAGGTTGAGGTTGACCCTGGTAAAGCCATACGAGTAGTGGCTTCGGTGGTGAAAGCAGATCTAAATGTCCCGTACCGGGCGTGAGTCAGGACCGTCTTTGGCTCTGAGACTGAAATTGAAGGCACCTGGAATGGAGCTTCAGTGTATAATCTGATGGTTACACAAGAGGATTATAAGAAATAACAGCTAACACTAAAAAAACAAAAGGAGATGTCATTAGAGATGAGGTTCTGCTAGAAATACAATGGTGTACACTTACTAGCACAATGAAATCATTATCAATAAGTTTCGGCATTTTATCATAAATACTCTGCATATAATGCAGTAAAAGGAAAAAAAAGTTAAATAAAAACATAAAATGTATCCAGGAATATAGCAGGATGATGGATTTCAATGGTGTCCCCTTCTAGTCAGGTTGCATGGATATATCCAAACAAGCTTTGCAAATGGAGGTTATATATGTGGTGAAGGTAATGGGTTAATAGTCTATGTGACAATTTACAAGAACATAAGTGTATGATTAATTCAAACCTCAAAGCCTGTAAATGTATGAGAGGGAAATAGTTTTGTGAAATAAAAAAAAAATACTTAATTGGAACATATAAGGATATAGAGATGTTTGTAATCATACTATGGACTTTGGAATGTGCTTTGTGTATTCAATGGTGTTAATAAACCCTGTGGACTTGGTAGAATCTGCCTGAAACATCTAAGCAGTGTGTGTCTACTTATTCTCTGGCCAAACTGCACAATCTAACTAAGAGAGCAACTCAAACATTACTTAGAGGTCCCAGCGAGACTCCACAGCCATGCCTCTACTGGACTGCATGAAGAAGGACTTGTCCTTATTATTTTCTTAGTGGACTTCTGTGATAGGTGAGGACTGATTCGGTTTGGCAGTCTGTTGTATTCCAAATTGAGAAAATGTAAGTGATGCTTTTTAACAATTTTACTCTTCTTTTCCTTAGTATGTGAACACTAGTCTCAGAACAGAAATCAGCAAGACGTTCAAACCTCCACGTATCCACACCTCCATTCATCCACACGTCCATTCATACACACCTCCATACATCCACACTTCCATACATCCACCCCATCCATTCATCCATACATCCACACCTTCATACATTCACACCTTCATACATCCACACCTCCATACATCCACACTTTCATGAGTCCACACTTCTATTCATTCATGCTTCCAGTCATCCACCCTCCCATTCATCCACACCTCCATACATCCATACTTCTATTCATCCACACCTCCATATATCTACACCTCCATACATCCAGACCTCCAGACATCCACACCTCCACACTGTCATACATCTACACCTTCACACATCCACACATCCATACATCCACACATTCAGACTTTCATTCATCTACACTTCCATTGATCCACAGTGCCATTATTGGACATTTTCATGTATTTACCCCTTAGCACAGTTTTCTTCCCCTTTTCTTAAAAGTGTTCCCCTTCAGTTTACTAACATGCTGAGGATATCTAATGGGCTGTCATGAAGAAAGTCAATCATCATCTGCCACAATAGAAAATAAAATTTTGATTTGAGATATGAGTAGAGATGGGCGAATTTCTCAAAAACTCGATTAGTCAAGTTCGCATAATTGTTCGTCAAAATTCATTTCAACCCAAATGTCCTGGCTGCAGAGAGCCTATAGCATGTCGTAGAACATTGTGCCATGCTCAAATATGCATAGTGAGCATGGTTTGGTCTTCATACAATGCTGTGTTTTAGTATGACACGCACATGACAGCCGCCGCTCTTAGAATCGCTTCACACTTCAATTCCCTGGGCAGCTACAGAGGCCAAACATACCAAATAACTGAAGTGGGAAGGCAGCCTGACAAGGTAATGTCAGGGCCAGCTGGAAAGAACCGAGCTGAGGGCCAAGATCCCACTATAGCATCAAAGAACGCACTCCTTTCACACCAACATCAGATGATTCCACAGATTATGACAGAACCTGTTATGTTAAACGCTGATACATGAGTATCAGAGTTAATTTTTTCACTTATTGTGGGGAACTCTGTGCCAAATCCACTGAGTGTATTTCTTCCATACACACATCTGAAATACATACAGTTCAGTCTGTTGGGAAACTGATATCTGTGGCAAAGATTAATTTTTACACTTATTGTGGTGATTGTGTTAAACACTGATACATGTAGAGCCCCCTCCCTAAAGAGTGGAGAGGGTGTCAGCAGGAATTTTGTGTTGACGTCTCTGATCACTTTGTCCTTCCTTTCATCCATCAGTGTCTGCTTTCAATCGGTCAATAATCCTTTAGTATTGCTAAAGCCAAAAATAAACAGGAGTTGATCCAAAACAGAGACGACCAGTAAATGGGATATTTGCATGTCTTCTCTGTTCTGTATCCACTCCTGCTTTTGGCTTTCTAATCATCAGACAATCCTGATCCTGATTTTGAGAGTGGCACAATGACAGGTTGAGAGGGTGGCAGCAACATCACTATCCCACAGATTGGCACAATCACACAGTATGGAGGTGGGAGCAATATCAGTAGGCCACAGAGTGGCACAATCTCACAGTATGGAGGTGGTGGCAGCAACAGCAGCATGAGGTCAGAGAGTGGCTCAATGACAAATTTTGGAGGTGGCGGCAGCAACATCAGTAGTTCACAGAGTGGCACAATGACAGGTTGAGAAGGTGGCAGCAACATCAGTAGTCCACAGAGTGGCACAATGACACGTGTTGGAGGGGGCAAACAGCATGAGTAGGCCACAGATTGACCCCAATGACAAAGTGTGGAAAGGGGGGTGGCAATACTAGTCCAAGTAAAAAATGGTGGGTGGCAGATGGAGCAGTTGGCAGCAGATGTGTGGCATCAGGTGGGTGGCAGCCCTCAGAATAGTTACAGGAGGCAGTAGTTTGATTCCAACTAATTTCTCAAATTTTGGTTGGGGCGTCCCTGCATGGCTGATCTAATCTGATGCATAAGGCATTGGTGTGTGGAAATCCTGGCCGATACACGCCTGATTCATCTTGACAAAGGGGAGTCTGTCCACATTTTGGGTGGTCAAGCGAGTTCTCCTTGGGGTGACTATGGCCCCCTGCCGCACTGAACACCCGCCTGATTTCCACCTAAAGGCCCGGGCAGGACAGCTTTTGGGCAAAATTGCGGCCACACATCCAGTTTGGCTGCCCAGTAATCCAGTGGCAGAGTGCTGTCCAAGTAGGTCACCACTTGCTGGTTCAGGGTCTGCTCCAGGTCCTGCTGCTGCTGTTGGTGAGTACTCTCCTCACTAGGCGAGTGAAGAAAGCTGCTCATCAATGACTCCAGACTTAGGCTGCTGCTGATGGATTTGCTACCGCTCCTACACCTCCACCTCCCCAAAGCAGCGGTGGCAGTGGTATGTGAGTGATGAGGAACCCCCCGGTCAGATCTGCCAGAGGATGGACGATGGCGCACATAGGCAGCGGCCAACTGACTACATAGGATTGCTCTATAGTATGCGAGTTTCTCCTCCCATCTCGGCAGGTGGAAAAAAGGTACCCATTTTGGACCAGTAGCGAGGGTCCAAGAGGGTGGAGAGCCAGAAGTCATCCCTCTGCCGAATGGTGACTATTCGCCTGTTACTAGCCAGGGAAATCAGCATGCTGCGGGTCAACAGCACAAGTGACTCTGAGGGACTCCCCCGCCTCATCTCTCCACTGGTTTTTCTGCCACGGGGTGTGTCTGGTTCTGCCTCGCTTCCTCTCTCCCTCTACCCCTCTGGATGCTCCTGATCCTCCTCTCCTGTCACCTGAGTAGAAAAACCACTCATTTTCCCAGACACTGCTTGTGCTCCAATGTCCTCCTCCTGCTCCTCCTCCAGTTCAGCCCCCACGGACTCATGTGGCCATGAGATGTAGTCGCCATGTCTCCAGTTCCCTGACCACACCGATTTTGCAGAATCTGTTCCAGGACATGAAGCAGTGGAATGACGTTAATCATCCCGTAGTCCTGGCGCCTGACAAATAACGTGGCCTCCTCAAAGGGCCTGAGCAAATGGCAGGTGTCAAGCATGAGCTGCTACTGGTTGACAAACAAAATTTACCAAGTAGTGCCCCTGTCCGCTTTGGGTCATTTAAAAAAACGTTAATGGCCTTTGTCTCTTCATACAGTCGGTCTAACATATGGAGGCTGGAATTTCAACGGGTGGAAACATCGCATATCAGCCTATGTTGGGGGAGGCCATTCTGTTGCTGCAGCTCAAGGAGGGTGTGCTTGACTTTGTAAGAATGATTGAAGTGCATGTACAGTTTCCTGGTCATTTTTAGAATGTCTGGCAGATGGGTGGAAGACTTCAGGAACCTTTTTTACAACAGATGAACACGTGCTCCATGCAGGGCGCATGGCTCATCCCTCCTCGGTGCAGCGCGGGCACCATGTCTGTCACCATTGGTCACCATGGTTCTGATTTGCAGTTGTCGCGGAGAAAGCCACACATGAATTTCTTGTTGCATGATGCGGAGCAGTTCCTCTCCTGTATGACTTTGTTCGCTGAGGCAAACCACGTGTAAAACCACTGTGCCCTGCCCTGTGCGTGATACCACTGTGCCCTGCACATGTGGTATGATGGAGAAGCACTGGAGGCTGAGGTGGTGGTGGAGGAAGAGGGGAACATTGGCGCAGGAACAGCAGTTTGACAACGTGAAGGAGAAAGCGGCGTCTCCTGTCCAAGTTGCTGGTGTGGCTGGGCAGGAAGCACATTCCCCCAGTGGACCGTGAAGGACATGTACTGGACCTGACCATAGTTACAGCCCCACATGTCCGCGCTGCCGTGCATCTTGTAAGACAACGATAGGCTCAAGGACTGGTCCACCTTCTGTTCTTCATATTTGTGAAGGGCTGGTACTGCCTTTTTCAAAAAGAAATTATGGCTTGGGACTCTCCACCTCGGCTCGGCACAAGCCATTAGTTCTCTGAACAGTGCAGAGTCCACCACTTGGAAAGGGAAGGACTGCAGTACCAACAACTTGGAAAGGAGCACGGTCAGCTTCTGCACCTTAGGATGGTTGGATGCATACTGCTGTTTCTTGGCAATTGCCTCTGTTGCGGCAGCTTTGCTCTAACAATTTTCTCCTTCTTTCACGATCGAGAATAAAGACACAGTGTACACTGGATTCTTAGATCAAATCAGATAAGAACAATTTATTAATGCTTTATAGCTCCTTTTATATGGTTAGATGATGAGATGATTTCACTTCTAACCAATCACAGATAAGCCAAAATCTTATGGGATATACATTTTAGACCAATCAGACCAATTAACGTCATTACTCATGAGAATCTGCTGACCAGCTCATCAAACAATTGGCAATAATAAATAATTTCAATTATTAATCTCTAATGAAATTAGACACATCAGATGTTTGTACAACTTCAGAATACTGGAGCACTGTGACCCAGTATCTTCCATTATCTTGGGGTTCTGTACATCGTATGATTTAAAAGTCAACATTTTGTGCGTGCTCTGATCAAAAAATTACATCTAGTCAGAATAAAAAGGCATATTATTCATTAAAATAATTAGCCTAATTTCTGTGTGTATAAATCAATATGGTCTGTTTATCTAGTGCAAATGTACTGAGCAGTTAGAACAAACTTGCTATGTGTACTTTATCAAAGATCAGTTCATTTGCCTGCCAACCTGAATGACTGGCAAAATGCCAAAGCATGCACCTACAAATTTGTCAGAAACAGTCAGATTCGAACAGATTCACAAAATGGCTGACAGTAAATTAAAATGGATGCCTTGATTATCAATTCATATAACAGCTATCACTATTCTACTTCAGCCTCAGTGAACGACTGCTGGCACCATGAGTGGCAAGGAGCAGGAGCATCTGGACTGGTAGATGATGGCAAAGACAAACAGCTCCCTGCGGCAGAGGTGGTGGCGCCTTGACTGGCTGAAATGGCATACGTGCCACTGGGTACTGCTGCTGTTGCTGCGGCAGGATGGACTATCACATCTGAGACACGTTTCTCCCAGGCCACTGGAGGGTGATGCTGCATGTGTTGACGCAGGGCTGTGGTGCCAATGTTAGCTCCCTGGCCACGCTTCATTTTCTGCCCACAGATTCTACATAGACACATGGTCTTAGGAAAACACTGCCACACCGCCGAGTAGCTGATTTTACCGCGCTGAGTGACTACTCCTGCAGCTGCCTCGGTGAGCCCCTGTGCTGCTACTTTCTTGGACCAGCGAAGCGGGTTTTCTACCCTGTGGCCGTTTGGCTCCCGACCTGCCACCCTGCTGACCATACCAGTGACTTGCTGGCTGCGCCGCTGCCTGACGCGCAAGCTGACGCCCTCTTCTCCAGATGATGATGATGAAGCCCTTGCTTCACCCAGCTCCCAAGTGCGATCGGCTACATCGTCATCGATTTGTGTTTGTCCGTCACTGCTATTCTTCTCAACGGTCTCAGAATGCAGAGCCTGACTGCTTGCAACATAATCTCCCGTGCCACTCCCCACATCACTACTTTCCCACCTACTGCAAGAAGCAGCGGATGTCTGCCCCACCTCTTCGCTGCCAAGTAGCTGCTGATTGTCCTCAAAGAGTTCGTCCTCACTTTATAGTGGCGCTGAGCCCAGACCACATAGTTGATCTCTGGCTGAGGGAGCCGAATGGGACAGAGGCAGGTTGTGGAAGGGTGAGGGCCGCTGATCCGCTCCCGGGCCATCCCAACTAAGGGTTATGTCTGACGTTCCCACCGACTCTTGGCTGGGGTTGTCAGATGTCATCTGGGAGGAAGTGGATGACCTATTCAACCAATTAAGAACCCTTGGATTGCTGATCATCCCACGGCCGCGAGATGACACCGGTAGTTCTGGCCTCACCGTGTTACCGCTGCTGCGACGTGTTCTGCGACCTGTGCCTGCTTCAGGAACGTTTGTGCCACTGTCACTCGCATGTGAAGGGCCTGCCACCTCTCTGTCTGACATACTGTTTGATCAAAATATTAAATTAAGCCTTGGGTGTGAATTACCCTACAGAAAAATAGATGTAATTTACTCGTATATAGGACCAAAAAAATACAGACACCCTCTATTTTACTCCAAATTACCCCACAATCAAGAAGTTAAATTAATCTTTTTATAAAATATGTAAGAACAACCAGATGTAAATTTGGGGCGTTATAAATTTTTACTCCTCCTCCCCTGCTAGTTCCTTACCATTACCCGGCCTACTTGCCTATTCCGCGGGAAAAATTTGTCCTGCCACTCTATAGAAACCCTTTGGGAAGTGGAAGGTGGTGTTTTTTTGATATCGGCTGCCAGCTGTGGGAAGGCCCTGGGCCCTTTTGGGTGGGTACTTTGTTTTTAAAAAACCCGGGGAAAAAGGGTGGAGGGGAAAATGAAGGAAAAACCCGGGGGTTTTTTCCCGGCAAACCTCCCCAATTGCTGCCCCCCTAACACAGCGGTTTTTGCCACCATTTACCTGCTTCTGTGTTTCCCCATTCCGGTCCTTGCAGCTTGGACACCTGTGACACAACCCCAAAAAATTTGCCCAAACTTTCGGGGTTTCCCGATAAAACGGTAAAGGGAGAAGCCCCTTTTGGCAGCGGGGCAAAAAGGGCCCAAAAACGGCAAACCTCAGAAAATCAAAGATCCCCAAATAAATACAAACTCCCCGTAAGCTCAAGGAGCATCACAGGTAAGGGGTTAGAACAAAAGTGCTTTTAAAGGGTTAGGCCCCGGTCAAAAGAGCAAATGACAAGCCCCCCGGGGAAAAAGACCCATAAAACACAGATTTGGAATCAAGGGGGATAGTAGTGAAGCACTGTCCATCACCACTTTTGCAGATTTTCTTTGACAGCACTAGGGGATGGGATATTATGAAAAAAGTTGAAAATGGGAGTTTTTGTTATGGAATTTTACGGACGCTGTTTTGGTGAATATCTTATAAATAATCATTTACTGTCACGCCTTTTTCCGCGTTTCCTGTCATTTTTGCAGCCAGCAAATCAGCTCCGAGGATAGAGGGGGGGTGAGGAGGATGTACGATGTCATGACTGGGTGGTGTATGGATCTCATTTCCTGCAAAAAATCACATGACCTCGTTTTATGTATGCAACTCCATTTCCTGATCAGCCGCATTGTTAGACTCTATCAGTACAGAGCAACACGTCTCACTGCCTGTACCAATAGCTGTTGTCACAGCTCAGAGAGACAGTCTTTCTTTATACAGAAAACCATCCTTGTAGCTGAGAAGCTTAGGATATAGCTAGATCAGAGAATTTTTCTTCTTATTTAGTTAGAGAGAGACTTGTAAAGAAGACATCTAGTGCTGTCAGCAGACACGGGGGGGAGAGGAGTGGGGGTCGGAAAGGAACGTGTATATTGTGCAGCTCAGCCTGTTCTGTCCTGAACTAGCATCGAAATAGCAATGTTTTCTCAACACTTTCTGGCCAGCAGACCTCCCAACTGAGTTAAAATTGTCCCGTTTGTAGTTTTATTGGTGTCACTGCATTTCAGTTTTGTGCAAATCCCTCACTTGTATGCACATCAGTTACAGATATTTTATAGTAACCTGTGACTCATGTCAGTGTTATAAAACCGCCATATGTCATTCGTATAACTTTTCAATACTTGTATATTGCTACTTTGTCGCAAATATCCACCTTGTATGCAAATTTTGTTACAAATATTTTATTTTAACTGGTGCCTGTTCTGAGCCCTGGCAAAACATCCTATCAAATTAATATAACATTTAACGCGTTCTATTGCAGTCCCTGCGTCTCAGTTTTGCGCAAATCCCGCACTTGTACTCAAATTGGGTTACAGATATGTTATAGTAACTTGTTCCTGATGTCAGCATTGTAAAACCACCATATGTCATCCGTATAACATTTAAATAGTTCTGTTGCAGTCCGTGCATCTGTTTGGCGCAAAGAGCTCACTTGTACGCAAACTTTGTTATAGGAACTCAAAGAAAAAAGTAGCTCCCGGCGCTCAACTATTTTAAAACTCCAGGAATTACGAGGAGTTTTCAGAAAAAAGATGTTTAATACATAAACAACTCATAAAAAGGTACCGCAATTCCTGAGGTAGCGCCGGTTTCGGCGAGAAACGCGTCGTCAGTGATTTTAATTTTTGTATTTTTGTCAAGGTTTAATAACTTTTTATTTGTTTTTTTTTTATTAAACATCTTTTTTTCTGAAAACTCCTCGTAATTCCTGGAGTTTTAAAATAGTTGAGCGCCGGGAGCTACTTTTTTCTTTGAGTTCCTATGGTCCATGCCCGTTGCCACTTATTTTGTGGCTTTGGAGACGAGTTCCACGGCTGCCACAGATGAACCTGAACTGTGCTCTATACACGCTTATGAGAGTTGTGCCTCTAAATTAGTCGCACAACTGCACTAGGTGAGTTTATATACATAAGTATATTTCACCAATATTGTCTCGATATACTTCACTATAAGGAGCGCCCCTCCGTGGTTTTCTTTTCTTTTTTCACAAACTTTGTTATAGATATTTCATAGTAACGGGCGCCTGTTGTCAGTGGTGTGAAAACCGCCATATTTAATCCATATCACTTTTAAATATTTCTATTGGACTCAGTGCTACTCAATTTGGCCCAAATAGCGCACTTGTATGATAGTTTGTTCAAAATTATCAATTGCTAGTCCTACTGGGCAGTTGTAAATCCCTGGGACTGAAGGAAGAACACTGTTGATTTGGTCTTATGGTTCTTTCACCAGACCACATTTCACAGATAAAAAAATCTGTTTCTAATCCTAGTTGGCATTTCGAAATTAGAGGGATTTAAGAACATCTGTGATTTGCTGTCTTTGTACTACAGTTTCTCAATAACAGACTGTGAAAAACTCTTCCATACCTTTTAAATTTTTATCTTTCTGAACATGGAGTGAACTGCAGGTGGTAAGCGAGCAAAGAGGGATGTAGGACATGGAGGTAGAGGTACGAGAGAAGGTGCTCCTTCCAGTGCTGGTGACAACACGCAAGCCGGCACATCGTCAGTTGCAGGAACGTCAGGCCTGTCATCGCTGGGTTGGTGCCCTGTGAATCTCAGTAACGAACAGCGTCACAAGTTATAGTAAACATGATATAATAATATTACCCAAATGGCATATGTTAAGAGGTCTCCATATGCGTGTTTCGCGCTAATGGCTTCTTCAGAGGGGCAACAACAACAAATTTCTCTAACAGACTGATAAAGGGTTCAATTTGTACCCAGTCATCTACTATACTGACCGGACATTTATTCATGTGGCGGCAACGTGGTACAAGGGAGCTGTAGCATTGATAAAGGTCTATGCTAGAAAGGTTCTCACATACTTTGAAAAAGCCAACACCTCAGTCTCTTATATCTGTACTGTAAGAATGGCAAGCTAGTACAACTTCCTCCTCGGCCAGCATTTCTGTATCTGGGCATACCTTAATGAAGATCTGAATGTCAAAAGCCTAACCTAGGCATATCCCTGTAGTGTGCTGCTCCCATCTGCAAAACTATGTACATACATTCACACAGGTAGAGGTTAAGACAACCTTCCCCCCAGCCCTCCCAAAATAAAAAGGCAAATTGTTTGTGCAAGAATTTAAGGATCAACTTACGAAAGTGCTAATCTTTGTGTAGTGTCTCAAAATGGGCTTGTGCGTTACATTACAGTGCAAAAAAAGTACAAAAATGCGCTAAGCCTGCTGTATTTGAAATAAACTACAGCAAAAAAAAAAAAAAAAACTATGGGAGGTGTAATGTAGTAATGTAGTAAATATAGAAGTGAACTACCCACCCCAGAGATATCAGTAGTGATGAGTACACAGCGAGACCCAATAGGGGACAAACCATTTTAAGTGCTAAACCGTTATGTAACTAGTAAAAAGGTGCTAACAAACAACGAACATATGCACAATAAGCTAGACTCCCCTCACGTGATGTGGATGCTTACAACATGTGCATTGACAATAGTAAGAACTCAAAAATAATTAACTTACAAAGATTAACAAAATATCAACTACCGCATAATGAATCCTAAACACGGTTTTAAAAAAAAAAAAAAAAAAAAAAAAAAAAAAAAAAAAAAAAAAAAAAAAAAAAAAAAAAAAAAAAAAAAAAAAAAAAAAAAAAAAAAAAAAAAAAAAAAAAAAAAAAAAAAAAAAAAAAAAAAAAAAAAAAAAAAAAAAAAAAAAAAAAAACACCGGTTTAAGTCAGGATGCAAGAAAAATTCATGGGTGGAGAAATGAGGACAGTAACATCTTGCGAAAAAAGCTTTTGAAGATTGACCCAGCTTAACACTGTCAACAAGCATCGGCTCCGCTCCCTCCATCTATACAAGACCAAGCATTTCCATTTGACCCTGCTGCATGCCCTCTGTCAAGTGACAAAGAACACTGCAATCCAGAAGATCCACCAGAAGCCATGCACAGCAAATGTCTCCTAATGGAATAGCCACCTCCTATCCATGTTTACCTGAAGATCCTTACAGAATACTAGAGCCAGCACATTTCTTCTCCATGAAAAGGATCACACCTGCATCAGGAGAAACAACCATGGTTTCTCATCTGTGCCAAAAGCCTGAAAGTGGAGCTTGCCCATATTCAATAAGGGAAATTTTCTGGCCTTAAAAGAATTTTACTTTGAAGATCTTTGCCAATTGCATGCCAAAGGGGTCATTTCTATCAATGCAAAGCCCATCCACTGATTATTGGCAAAGAGAGTTTAGAAAAGAGTTCACATGGTATTCGTCATTTGTCATGCCCTTCCATAGAGGGGTCTACTGAATGGATCAGTATAAACCTAATAATTTGTATTTTGATTTTCACTCCCCCGTCCTATAAATTTACATTGTATCCAGAAATCATAATAGATTATTGCCAGGGACTTTTTAAAATCCAATACATTATCGGATGGTGAAGCTGGATAAGGAGTTCAGCCTGGGCACGAAAAAAAATCCCAATGCGGTCCTTTTAACATGATAGACTTTAAGTTGTATAGATATGCAATGAAACTTTAAGTATCAGTTCACATTGTGATGCGGCTGAGCTGGGATGGATTTCCGGCGCGTGACGGCCGACAGAGGAATGAATGCGGTCTAACTGTAGTGTGTGAGCTGAGGAGCCGAGCACATAGAATCGCACGTACACTTCCGGTTTCCCGATAACACACTTCCGGTATTGCGCAATAGGACGATAAGGACGCCAACAATGGCGGGAGAACAGCGCAGATGGTCCAGAATGAGCATTGGGTAAAATATTTTACAGAAAAAAGGGGAATTAATTACTCAAAGAAAAAAACGGAAACACGGCCATACTCACAGCTAGGAAGCTGAAATGAGACTAAACACAGCACAGAGGCAGCACAAGCCCCCATGCTACTTAAGAAAAATACCCAGGTGCAGTTAATTGGTGGTAGCCAATACATCTCACCACTAGGGGGACAGAAAACTGCACCTTAAATTGGCATATATTCACATAGCATTCAAAAAAGCCACAGTACCATACATTGGGAGGCTGTACAGATGCAAAAATACCCGTAAGACAGCCGCTCGCACACCTTCCATGCATGAGGGGGAGGCTGCTGGTATTCTAATTGCATTTGCTCCCCAGTACTGTTGGGTACAAAAACTTTTCTCACATACTGGAAAAACATTGAATATGAGGTATTAGTTGTTACAGTGGCCACTATATTGTAAGCCTGCAAGCCCCTTCATGGCTCCTCATCTATTGCAGGTCCCTACATTTCCTTAAAATCACAATTTACAGAAAAAAGGGGAATTAATTACTCAAAGAAAAAAATAGAAACATGGCCATACTCACAGCTAGGAAGCTGAAATAAGACTAAACACAGCACAGTAAAATACCATAATGCAAAAGGATAGTGAGACTTGCAATTAGGTGAGTGAAACACATATTAAGGGGCAGACTATGCTATTTAAGGAGCCGGGGAATGTATTTACCCCGCCTACCAACCATCTAGGGTGCCATAACTACCAGATTTCCATCAGATGACTGCATCTTAAATAACTGGGGAATGATAAGTATTTTTATTATCAGGAATGTTATGAAAGTCATTATTGTGCATAATGTTTAATGTGCATTATGTTTTATTACCAGTATATGTAGCATGGCACGGTAGATGATATTAGTGCCTTGTATTGAGCTTGTAAAAAGATTCACTTGAGGAACCCCACTTGGTGTGTGGGGGGAAACGCGTCGGGTTGGCTATAGATGTTTATGCTACATCTGGTATTGGTGTTGGAGGGGTTGTAGTATTCTCTCTAATATTCATATCAGCAGGACTCAACTGTTAAAGTGGAACCGCCCTTATTCGGGGCGATTATTCCGCTGACAGAGAAGGACTAGGGGAGATCATTTTTGGAACAATACCCCTCTTTCTTTATTCCTATTTGTATTGGGAGTGAATTTGAGCACAAATAATAGGGGTAAAAATAGATATTTGTAATTTTAACTAACGAAATAAAAGGTATATTTAGGGGGGAATTAATACTATGCAGTAATTTAAGAATATATAAGCCCCAAGGGCTGAAAAAACAGGTGCACAGAAGTCCACTCTGGATCGTTGGGGAGAAGACTGAGTGCCCATTCTTATGAATCCCCCTATAAAAGGAAGACCACTATGCCCACCACTAAAGTTTCTGATTCAACTGGCTTGACCCTAAAATATAGCCGACACAACTCCTGAAAATTGTCAAACTTTCGGCGGTTCCCCGATAAAACCGTCCAGGACAAGTATATTTAGATACTTAACAACAGCTAATGGCGGGACAGGGACTACCATAGGGGGTGTCGCAGCAATCTCAGCCTGTTGTTAAGTAAGGAGGTGTCCATGGTTTACCAGGTCAGATACCAGGTCAGCCAGACCCTCCTGGATGGTACTCATGCTGATCTGGACGGAGTTGGGATTTTTTTGAGGCTGTGACAATATTAGGAATTGAGGAACCTGGACAGGGATAAACAGACTGAGTCCTAGTGCTATGTGCCCCCAAACTATCTTTGCCTACTTGCCAGTCTGGCCCTAAGCAGTAGGCAAAAACTGGTCGACAGTGCTTTCTTACATTAAGTGACACACAAAAGGACCAGCCCTCTGACATAAAGATCACACACAACACAGATCAGGAATCAAGGGAAATGAGTGGCGCAGTAAGCTGTCCATCACCACTTTGGCAGATGGTCTTAGCTCAGCACAAGACCAGCAGAAGCAGCAGATGTGTGTGGTGGAGAGCCTGTTAATCAACCACAGTCAGCACTAAAATCAGATAGTGATCAGAACAGTGTAAAGAACAATCATGATTCAGGAACAAAACATTGCCAAAAGCAAAAATTTCTGCCGTAACTTACAGGCAGGGGAGTGCACTGTGGCCTTAACAGGGATAGTCATACCAGATTGTATGGGCCAAAATGTATTACTAACATATAGCAAAAAATGTCAGGCGGGGAAAATGCTCTAAATCACATGGATGGATGAAAGTATTAAAACATTCCCAAATAAAATGACATATTTCAGATTTCAAAAAAGGGGCTCTGTTAAAACTGGCAGCATTGGTAAGGGGTTAAATCATAAGTGACTTTGGGTAACCCAAGTTCAGAGTGTTTAGGTTAGTTACCAGTTTTCAATAAATTAAGTACTAAGTGAGATTGGATGACAGTTCAAGATAGATGTGTTGTTCGAGGAGTTTTAAGCTGAATGGGGGTTGTGAGATGTCGCGATAGTTGGACAAAGAAGATGGTAAAGGGAAGGATTTTACAGAAGAAGAGAAGATGCCGGTAGGTGAAATAGATAGGTTAGGGCTGGTATTACTACATGACTAGAGACTGTGATAAGGTGGGATGGTATAAGATCAAGAGGACAAGTGGTGAGGTGGGATTTGGAAAGTAGCATGGAGTGCTTGTCATTAGTAGTGATGATCGATTGTGTCAACTATCGTTATCGATTCGATAGTAGATAGCAGCGATTATCATGACGATTTCCGATAGTCGATAACACATTATTGCTGATGACCATTAAAGTCTATGGGAGAGGAACAACACCTTCATTCTTACACCCAAACAGGGCTGGAGAAGCTGGAATTAACATCCACAACAGTCAAATGGATACCTGCTACATCTTAGGCACAACACTTAGGCTATAAAAGCCACAGAAAAAAAGTCACACACCATTCACTATCCCTGTCTTGTACCACAGCATGACCCTTAAACCTGCATGACCCACAAATTAAAAAATGCCAGAAGGCAGTATTATTTGAACCATCATTTTATTTGAAATGGACATGGATTATCCATGTCCTGGGCCACAGCATGAGCCCCGAACCTGCATGATCTCTAGATTAAAAAAGTGCAGGAAAAAGGAGTCTTTGAACCACCATTTTAGTTGAACTGGACATTGACTATACCTGTCCTAGACCGCAGTATGATCATTAAACCTGTCTGACCCACAGATTAAAAAGTGCCGGTAAAAGGAGTCTTTCAACCACCATTTCAGTTAAACTGGACATTGACTATTCCTGTCCTGGGCCACAGCATGAGCCCAAACCTGCATGACCCCCAGATTTAAAAAAAGTGCCGGAAAAAGGAGTCTTTCAACCACCATTTTAGTTAAACTGGACATTGACTATTCCTGTCCTGGGACACAGCATGAGCCCCAAACCTGCATGAAACCCAGATTAAAAGTGCCGGAAAAAGGAGTCTTTCAACCACCATTTTAGTTGAACTGGACATTGACTATACCTGTCCTGGGCCACAGCATGAGCCCAAACCTGCATGACCCCCAGATTTAAAAAGTGCCAGAAAAAGGAGTCTTTCAACCACCATTTAGGTTGAACTGGACATTGACTATCCATGTCCTGGACCGTAGCATGACCCAAAAACCTGCACAGGCGCCCTTATGGACCATCAGCAGAAAATTTCTCAATAAGAAATAAACTTTATTAAAAACAACTAGTTTTCCATTACTGCTGCTTCTAGAGCTACTTGCCATTCTACTGGTGACATTGTTCCACCGTGACATTAGAATGTGAAGCAAACGAAACAGATGTCCCCAGTAGGTCAACGAGGCCAGTCTGAAAATCCTGCATTCTACTGTCAAATGGGTTGGAGGAAATTACTGATCAAGGCGGATGAGGCTGTAAACGTGGATCACGCAGGTTCAGCTGGCAGGGCTGGACTTACAGTGGGTGTGGTGAGAGCAAGGGCTGGTGTTCGTCATCTATGATCACGCAGGTTCAGCTAGCAGGGCCCAAGTTACTGTGGGTGTGGTGAGAGCCAGGGCTAGTGTTCGTCATCTATTAACACGCAGGTTCAGCTAGCAGAGCCCGAGTTACAGTGGGTGCGGTGAGAGCCAAAGTTGGCAACCGTCATCCACTAACACGGCAAAAAATGCCCTAATGACGCAGCAACGAAAACAGTCGTGCTGAAGCATAGTGCGGAAATGGAAGTGTGAGCTAAGACCTCCAGCCTTCCTCAGTACACAGTCAAGACCTGGGTAGCGCTTGAGAAATTTCTGCCGATTGCCCCTCCGTATGAGTGCGGACCAATTGAGCTTCACTTGGAAATGCTGGTGGTTGACGCTCCTTTTTCACCCAGGTGCCCTTTTTCTTGGCATTCTTTTTCTCGTTTTACTCAACGTGTTGGAGGAAATTGTCTCTGTTCTCGGGGTGGCGAATGTGCTTCATACACCATGTCCTCTGAATAACCTACATCTGTTCAAGTCTTCCTGTACCTCCCTTGTACAATTCAGAAGGAATTTTTTTAACAGCTATTTTGTACATTCAATTTTTTTAGTAGTTTAATTCTAGAAAACACATTTTTAAAATAGGTTGGAATCCCACCATGTCTTTGTTTCTCTTTTTAATTGTATTAAACGGGTTGTCTCACTACAGGGATTGCTAGCTATGTTAAAGATCTTGCAAAAACAAGTCATTTTGCAATATGTGTCCATTAACAGTGTCCTACCTATTCCTGTTTTTGACAGCACCATGCCCCATAAATTTCAAAACATGACCCTTGAGCCACTGTTGGCAATTGTGAAGAACAAATGTCTGTTAGAAACCTTATTTTTTTTTAAATAGTATAGTAACCTGTAGTATAACTGCATTTCACAGCAGCATGACCCAAAAAATTATAAAACTGACTTCTCAGCCACTGTTAAAAATTGTGAGAGAGAAATGCCACTTAGAAGCCACATTTCTGTTCCAAAGGACCTTGATTATAGCTGTATCTCACAGCACCATGACCCCAAAACCATTGACAGTGCGAAAAATTCTAAAGATGAAGTGAGTAAATGGAGTTTTTTTCATGAAACCTTGTACAATTGGTGTCTTTTACAGTCTCCTCACCGCAAAACCAGCAAAATTAACTTTTGGGAACTGAGAATAAAAATTGCAGTAAGAAATGATCATTTAAATTTTTTTCAAGAGGACCATTTCTGTTTGAAGAGGAATGTGAAGTAGACCGGCAACTAATCGGTGACCTCGGCCATTGGGGCCACAACATCATCAGAGATCTATGCCTGATTCATCTTGATGAAAGTCAAACGATCCACATTATCTGTGGAAAGCCGGATGCTTTTGTTTGTAATGACTCCTCCAGCTGTGCTGAAGGTATGCTCAGATATGACGCTGGCTGCTGGGCAGGGCAACACCTCTATGGCGTGGCGAGCGAGCTCGGACCATTCATCCATTTTGGATACCCAGAAGTCGATTGGATCCGGAACATATCCAAAAACATCGGTGTTGAGACGCAGATAGTCGTGCACCATGATCTTAAGACGGTCTCTGTGTGTCGTATGTGTGCCCTGCATTACATGCGTTGGTGAGGTGGTAAATAAAGATTGCCAGAGGTCCCCCATTATGCTTCTGCCACGATGCCTGCTGCTGCTGCCTCTACGGCTACTTGGAACTCTGCTGCTGTCACGTTGCTGACGTCGTTCCACCGTGACATTTGAAGAACGTGAAGCAGACGCAACAGATGTCTCCAGTTGATCACTCAGCACGTTCTCCAATTCTTGCATTTTACTCCTATTTGGGTGGGTGGAAGGAAAGTGCTGAGTTTTGCTTCGTACCGGGGATCGAGGAGGGTGGCCACCCAGTAACTGTTGTTCAGTTTGATGGCCTTAATGCGAGGATCATGTTGGAGGAAATGGAGCATCAAGCTCTCATGTGAGAGATGGAGCCTTGATTTCCCAAGCCTCTGGTTCGAGGGGCAGTAGCAAACTGATCTTCCTCATCTTCCTCCTCCGCCTCAAATTCACGCCAACCTCTTTCCAAGGCAGGGACGTCAGTAACGTCGGTGTCCAGGAATACCTCCTCCTCCTCCTCCGCTTACTCCAGTTTCAACACAGCCTGACTTTCCTCAGATGATGCACCCTTGACCCCGAACCACAGCCTAATGAAGACCGATAAAATTGTGAAACTGTCGGGCCTTCTGGATTCGACGGAGAGAAAGGCTCCGTATCCGCATCTGTGTCCGTCTCCTCCTCTATCGTTGGTGGGACCTGATGTTTCAGAGTGTCCAACGATCGTTCCAGAACTAAGATCACCACAATGCTCATGCTGACAAGGGCATTGTCCGCACTTACCATTTTGGTGGCCTCAATCGCTGGAGCATTTGGAGGGTGAAATTCCAGCGTGTTGCCAAGTCAACAATGAGACGGTTCACAGGGAGGCCAAGCTGACGCTGCAACGCAGCCAGGCGGGACAAAGCAGGGTGCGGACGGCGGAAGTGTAAGCTCAGACCTCGAGCCTTCCTCAGCAGGCAGGCCAGATCCGGGTAGCGCTTTTGAAATTTCTGGACAATAAGGTTCATGACGTGTGCCAGGCAAGGGATGTGCTCCAGCCTACTGATCTTAAGGGCGGCACCAGGCAGAAATTTTCGAGCCCGTTTATCGCAGGCCTGTGTGTTGAGGTTCGTGTATCAGGCCTGGTTTCTATAGGCACGTGATTCCACCAGAGGACCTTGGGGAAAAGAACCCTGCACCATCCCTGCGGTATTGAAGAGTGTGTGCCGAGCCTGAGAGCCACCGTTACTACCAGAGACATCCACCCAGCTCAACCAGTGAGCTGTCACAGAGATATAGCGGCCTTGGCCAAGCTTACTAGTCCATGTATCGGTGGTCAGATGGACTTTGCTGGACACAGATGCAGAAAACGCGCTTGAAATTTTAGATGATGCGTGGCTGGCCAGGGCAGGGACGGCTTTTCTGGAAAAGAAATGCCTGCTCGGCATCTGGTATTAGGGGCAGGCAAGGGTCATTACGTGGCGGAGCCCATTTGTGTCCACCAGACAGAAAGACAACATTTCCAAGGCCAAAAGTCTGGCAATGCCGACATTCAGTCTTTTGGCTTTGGGATGGTTTGGGTTAAAGTGTTTCTTCTGCTACCAAACCTGTTAGACAGAATGCTGGCTGCTAGACTGGCCGCTGTACGGCATGCAGGTCAAACTGGTGGAAGGAGAAGGGGTAGGATGGGTCTCTGGTGGTGCTGGTGGTACTCGGGCGACGGTGGAGGCTGAAGCGGAGGCTTGATCATGACTCTGAGAGACACGGGAAGCTGAGGAACGCTTGGTGGTGGCAGAGGAGGAGGAGGCGGAGACAGAGGGTGTGACAGTGGTTGGAAGCCCGGCATCGGTATGGCCTTTTTTAGCCAAGTGTTGCCTCCATTTCAACTCATGCATTCGCTGCATGTGACTAGACATGTTGGTGGTGGTTAAACACCTAAGATTCTTCCCTCTACTGATACGTTTATGGCAATGGCGGCATATGACATCGCTGGGTGAATCAGAGGCTTGCTCAAAAAAGGCCCAGACTTGAGAGGTCCTGGACCTTTTCGACGGCGATAAGAGAGTAGCGGTGTTTCCACTGATCGTGGCTGGCGGAATCATCTCAGCGGACTTGTGTGAGCGCCATCTCCCTTTTTGAGGCGGGACCCGTATTGACACTACCCCATCGTCTTCCTCCTCGTCCACTGATGAAGCGCTCGCAAGCAAATTCTGCGGAAAAGACCAGTGTGGATCCGCAATGTCGTCATCATCATCATCATCAACACAGGTGACTTGGTCGTCCTGACATTTCTGCATCCAGGTGCTGCGGGCTACAAGCAACAGGCACTGCAAGGCGTTGCCGACCGCCTGCGATTGTTGCCGATTGACCGGCTTCCTTCTCCTCCTCTGATGGCATCAGCGATTGGGTGTCAAAGCAGACAAAATCATCCTCTTTGGCCTCTTGATCTTTGGAAATGCCTTCTGACCCCAACCGCATTTTGTCATCAAAATGGCCTTCAGAAAATGGATTATCCACAGTGGTGGGTACACGAATTGACATTTGGGCTGCCTTCGCTTCATGTTGGACGGATGCTGACGATGATGATGACGACATTTGTAGCCGTGACTGGGAGGACGAGGAAGTAAAACTGCTGGATGCATGTTGCATTAACCACTGAAGAACAGATTAGCTACGCTGTACGTTACTGAGATTCACAGCGCCCTGACCCATTGATGACAGGCCTGACGGTCCTGCAACCGACGATCCGCTGGCTTGCGTGTTGTCGCCAGCACTGGAAGGAGCAACTTCTCTCGTACCTCTACCACCATGTCCTACACCCCTCTTTGCTCACATACCACCTGCATTTTGCTCCATGTTCAATAAGATAAAAATTTAAAAAGATATGGAAGAGTTTTTGACAGTCTCTTATTGAAAGACGGCAAATCACAGCTATTCTTAACTCCCTCTAATTTCCTACAGCCAATTAGGATTAGAAACTGAATTATTTCTAGTGAATACCTGTGAAATGTGGTCTATTGGAAGAACTGTAAGACAAAATCAACAGTGTTCTTCCTTCAATCCCTGGGATTTACAACTGCCCAGTAGGAGAAGGAATTGCTAATTTTCAACAAACTATCATACAAGTGCACTATCTGCGCCAAACTGAGATTCACCGAGCGCAATAAAACTATTCAAAAGTTACACGGATGAGAAATTGCGTTTTTTTGCAGCAATGACAAACGAGAACACTTACTAAAAAATTTCTGTATCCTAATGTAAGTAAAAGGTGGCTCTTTGAACAAAACTGGGCTGCACCAAAGTGCAATACAGCTATTTAAAAGTTATACGGATAAGAAAAGGTGGGTTTTGCACCAGTGAAATACACCTGCAGTTAGTAGAAAAATTCTGTATCCTAATGTAAGTACAAGGTGGCTCTTTGAACAAAACTGGGCTGCACAAAATAAAAGGTACAATTTCCCCTCAGGTGCGAGGTGTGCTGGCCAAAAAGTGGTAAAAAAAATGCCATTTCAATGCAGGCTCAAAGCAGAGTCTGGGCTGCACAATATACACTACAAAAAGGAAAACATTGATAAACTCTTACAGGGGATCTTGGGCTGGTATGGGGTCCGCAAGGAAACCTTCAACACACGGTGCACATGGAAACGGACGTCTGGCTGTAGAAGTCCCACAGATGCAGTATAATTCGAAAGATTTCCAGCACTCGTGCTCCAGTCAGTTGGATAACATGTTCTTTTTATAGATAATACAGTTGGCTGTGATTTATGCTCCCGGGTTGTTGCTTTGTAATTTCCGTGGCTTAACTAGCATTTTCATTTTTGTGCATATATGCTAAGGGGTTAACCGCTTAATATGAATGAGGACTTGAATGCACGATTACCTTTGCCGAGATAAGAACCTTGTTTGTCTGTGGATACGGTAATCTTGATAGACGCCTAAGGGCGCGACAAATCTTTGGAGAGAATGGTATATCCACAAGACAAGAAAATTTGGATTTAAAACAAAAAATGATGAACCTGGAGAAAGTCATGTCCCAACAATTGAAATTATGGTGGGATAGTACCACCTTACAAACATACGTGGACAAGAATATGATTCCCAGGGGTCTCAGATTAAACAAGTTAATAAAAGTGTGTTTTACATGTTATCCAACTGGCTGGAGCATGAGTGCTGGAAATCTTTCGAATTATACTGCACAATTTACACCCTCCTTTCACAAGCCAGCCTGCCTCTCTGTCTGTGTTCGCCCCCCACCCCCCCCCCCCCCACACACACACACTTCCTCCGTGGCTGTATATCATTACATGCTTCTTTAAAAGTCTCTGTCTAACTAACTAAGAACTGAAATTCCCTAATCTACCTATATTCTAATGTTGACTGCTAAAAGCAAAGTTGTCTGCATGAATAAAGAGAACTGTGTCTCTGAGCTGAGCTGAGCTGTATTGAGAGAGACCTAGCACACGTCCTGCTCTAGTGAGAGACACTGAAACACTGATGATGAACAGTAAACTCTGTTCTATGCAAAACGAGGTCATGTGATTTTTCCAGCCAATGACAACCATACACATAACAGTTATGACGTCGCACACCCAGCTCACCCTGCTCTATGCTCTAAGCTGGTTTGCTGGCCGTCAAAATGACAGGAAGCGCTCGATAGTAATAGATTATCTGTAAGATTGTCACCTCAAATATTGCGTGATCGCACATTTCTGATCAGCCTAAAAATCGTGCCGATTTCAACTTTGTTGATTATAATCGCTCAACCCTAGTCATTAGTAGAGCTGGAGAAGAAGGTTGTGGAAGATGAGCAATGTGTATTTGTGTAGGATTAGCAGGGACTGTAGGTTAAAGCTTTCTCTGGTGTATTTGATCTTGTATTTTAAGTGCATGGAAAGATCTTATAAAAGTAAAGATGGAGGGGCACAGGGAGCTTGCAGTGTGAAGATGAAGGTGTTAAATAACTGTATCAAGTTAGAAGACAAAGAAGATATGAGAGGGGTAAACTAGTCCTGTTTGACAGAAGTAAGTGAAGACTTCAACTTGAGCAGTGCTTGTGCAGCATGCCCCAGTGGATGGCCAAGGGGAGATGAGGCATGAGTGGTTGATGTTGGGAGCAATTGTCACAGTTTAAGTGTCTCTGGGTTCTATCCCTTGGGTGCAGCACTACAGAGGAGGGGGAACGCACCTGAGTTGTTTGTGTTCTGGACAAGTTCCCCGGGTACTCCTTATGCTGTAGTTTGGGGCTTAGTAGTGAGGTCTGTCTGGGATGTATCCAAGATGATAGTAGTTGGTGCAGTTGCGCAGACACGCACTCATAGAGGCAATGTATATGGGAAAAATAATGCCAGTCTTTACTGAAGACTAGTGTTGATCAATCCGTTCGAGAAAAGTTGAGTTCAAGTCAAACTTCTCAATTTTTTAGAACTCGAGCCAAACCAAGCTTTTCACAGTTCATTTGAGAAAAATTTGTGTTCGATATGTTCGCTCGATGTGCCATATTTAGCTTCACATTTAGCTGCTTCCTGCAGTTTTGACAGCCATCCAATCAGTGCACAGCACAGAGGAGTGTCAAATAACGTGACCACTGAGTGTGTAGAGATCTCATTGGTTGCTAAAATCACATGACCCTGTTTTATGTATTTCACTGTATTTCCTGGTGAACGCCATTTTGAGTTCACTCTCTGTACTGAACGCACTGCTCTCTGTCTGCTTGCTTGCATACATGCAGTCAAACACGATCTCTTAGCGTTTTTAGATAGTAAATACTGCTAGTTAGAATAGATGGTGGACAGCAAGCTTAGGGAATCATGGACAGCAATAGTCAGGGTTTTTTTTTATTGCTGGCTGCATCTTTCCATCTTTATTCTGAGTGCCCAAAACTTCATTTCTCCTGTTTGGGGGTCCAGCTATTGCAGAAGACACCATTAGCAAATCTACTATAGATAGAAATTGATTTCAAATACTGGTTGCTTGGTGCAAATTTGATTGAATGCCCAAAGGTTCATTTTTCCAGTTTTCGGGGCAAAGCTAGTGTAGAAGACACCGTTAGCAAATCTGCTGTCGAAAGAAATCCATTTGCTTGCTGCAAATTTTTGGGATTGAAGAAAATTTCAGTTTTGCAGTGTTGCTGGTAGATTTCTTCCATAAGAGACCATTAGCAAATCTCCTATAGAAACAACTCTATTTCAAATACTGGTTGCTCCTTCAAAATTTTATTGAGGGCCCAAATAGTCATTTTTTGCGGATTTGTGGGTCCAGCTATTGCATAATGCATAGCTAGCAAATCTCCTACAGAAAGAAATGTATTTCAAATACTGTTTGCTTGCTGCAAATTATGACGGGTAGAAGAAAATGTCATTTTTCCACTTTTGGGGGTACAATTCTTGCATAACAGACCGTTACCCAATCTCCCATAGAAATAAATGTATTTGAAATTGTGGTTGTTTGCTGTAAATTATTCTGATTGAAGAAAAATTTATTTTTGCAGTTTTGGGGGTCAGTAATTGTATAACACACCGTCTCCAAATCTCCTATACAAAGAAGTATATTCTAAACAGTGTTGGTTGCTGAAAATGATACTGAGTGGAGAAAAGTTAATTTTTGACAGTTTTGGGGGTGAAATACCTTTCAAATATACCGTGTGTTAATGTCATACAGATATGTATCCAGGTAATAGAGTTCTCTCTGTTGCTAAATCTTACTCAACGCCAAAAAGTGTAAATTTGCCAGATTTTAAGTCCACATAATGCTGAAATATACCAGTTATATTGTGACCCACATATACAGTGGGGAAAAAAGTGTTTCGTCAGCCACCAATGGTGTAAGTTCTCCCACTGAAAAAGATGAGAGGCCTGTAATTGACATCATAGGTCAACCTCAACTATGAGAGACAAAATGAGAAAACAAATCCAGAAAATCACATTAGGCCACATGTATGAAAACTGTCTGGGTGCCACTATCATTTTTCCAGAGCCCTATATGAAATGAAAAGGGCCCTGTGATTGGTTGCTATGAGCAACAAAGTGAGTTTTAGACCCAGAAAATTTCCATACATGTGACCCATTTTCTTCTTTGGAAAGAACTTATTTGTAAATTATGGTGGAAAATAAGTATTTGGTCAATAACAAAAGTTCCTCTCAATTACTTTGTTCTATCTCCTTTGTTGGCAATGACAGAGGTCAAACGTTTTCTGTCTTCACAAGGTTGGCACACATTGTTACTGGCATGTTGGCCCATTCCTCCATGCAGATCTCCTCTAGAGCAGTGAAGTTTTGGAGCTGTCGCTGGGCAACGCGGACTTTCAACTCCCTCCGAAGGTTTTCTATAGAGTTGAGATTAGAGATAGACAACTTTCTCAAAATTCATTTCGGTCCGAATTGCGTTAGAAAACAGCTATTTCCAGGCTGCACAGAGCCTGCAGGGTGCTGTCGAACGTTGTGCCATGCTTAAATATCCAGAGGGAGCGTGGTTTAGTCTTCATACAATGTTGTGTTTTAGTATGACATGCAGATGACTGCCACCGCTCTTAGAATTGCTTCACTATAAAATTCCCTGGGCAAATATGACCAAAAAACTGAAGTGAAAATGTAGCCTTATAAAGTCATGGCAGCGAAAGCTGGAAAAAAAACAAGCTGAGAGCCCAGTTGGCAACATCAGTGACAGAGTGTGGAGGTGACGGCAGCAGCCACAGCAGCATGAGGTCAGAGAGTGGCACAATGACATTCTGGAGGTGGCAAAAACAGGAGTAGGCCACAGAGTGGCACAATGACACAGTGTGGAGGTCACGGCAGCAGCCACAGCAGCAGCATGAGGTCAGACAGTGACAAAATGACAGAGTATGGAGGTGACGGCAGCAGCCACAGCAGCAGCATGAGGTCAGGCAGTGGCACAATGACATTCTGTAGGTGGCAAAACAGTAGTAGGCCACAGATTGACACAATGACAGAGAGTGGAGGTCACGGCAGGAGCAACAGCTTGATGTCAGAGAGTGGCACAATGACAGGATGTAGAGGTGACGGCGGCAGCCACAGCAGCAGCATGAGGTCAGAGAGTTTCACAATGACACAGTGTGGAGGTGACGGCATCAACAGCAGCAGCAGAATGAAGTCAGACAGTGGCACAATGACATTCTGGAGGTGGCAAAACAGTAGTAGGCCACAGAGTGGCACAATGACAGAGAGTGGAGATGATGACAGGAGCCACAGCAGCAGCATGAGGTCAGACAGTGGCACAATGACATTCTGGAGGTGGAAAAAGCAGGAGTAAGCCACAGAGTGGCACAATGACAGAGTGTGGAGGGCACGGCAGCAGCATGAGGTCAGGCAGTGGCACAATGAAATTCTGGAGGTGGCAAAACAGTAGTAGGCCACAGAGGGGCAGAATGACAGAGAGTGGAGGTGAGGGCAGCAGCAGCATGAGGTCAGAGAGTGGCACAATGACAGAGAGTGAAGGTCTTGGCAACAGCCACAGCCGCAGCATGAGGTCAGACAGTGGCACAATGACATTCTGGTGGTGGCAAAAACAGGAGTAGGCCACAGAGTGGCACAATAACAGAGAGTGGAGGTTACGGCAGCAGCCACAGCAGCAGCATGAGGTCAGACAGTGGCACAATGAAACTTTGGAGGTGGTAAAAACAGGAGTAGGCCACAGAGTGGCATAATGACAGAGTGTGGAGGGCACAGCAGGAGCCACAGCAGCAGCATGAGGTGAGACAGTAGCACAATGACAGAGTGTGGAGGGAACGGCAGCAGCCACACCAGCAGCATTAGTTCAGGCAGTGACACAATGACATTCTGGAGGTGGCAAAACAGTAGTAGGCCACAGAGTGGCACAATGATAGAGGTGGAGGTGACGGCAGCAACAGCATGAGGTCAAAGAGTGGCACAATGACAGGGTGTGGAGGTGACTGCAGCAGCAACAACAGCAGCAGCAGAATGAGGTCAGAGAGTGGCACAATGACCGGCTGTAGAGGTGACGGCTGCAGCCACAGCAGCAGCATGAGGTCAGAGAGTTTCACAATGACACAGTGTGGAGGTGACGGCATCAACAGCAGCAGCAAAATGAAGTCAGACAGTGGCACAATGACATTCTGGAGGTGGCAAAACAGTAGTAGGCCACAGAGTGGCACAATGACAGAGCGTGGAGGTGACGGCGGCAGCCACAGCAGCAGCATGAGGTCAGACAGTGGCACAATGAAATTCTGGAGGTGGCAAAACAGTAGTAGGCCACAGAGGGGCAGAATGACAGAGAGTGGAGGTGAGGCAGCAGCAGCATGAGGTCAGGAGTGGCAACAATGACAGAGATTGAGGTCATGGCAAAAACACACCGCAGCTAGGTCAGACAGTGGCAAATGACATTCTGGTGTTGCCAAAACAGGAGTAGGCCAGCAGAGTGGCACAATAACAGAGAGTGAGGTAGGCAACAGCCACAGCCGCAGCATGAGGTCAGACAGTGGCACAAAAGAAATTTGGGGTGGCAAAAACAGGAGTAGGCCACAGAGTGGCAAATACAGAGGTGGTGGACGGGAGCACCACGCGCAGCATAGGTAGCAGTGGCACAATAAACTTTTTGGAGGGGAAAAACCAGGAGCCCCAA